>NJDC01005847.1:0-58474 GCA_002245475.1 Calephelis virginiensis | reverse complement strand
CTGAGAAACGTTGTAGTTGCAGGCGTCTGCTCGAAGCGGAGGTCGGTTGTCGAATGTTTGTTGATCGAATAATGTCGCTTGATCGCATGCGTAAGCGGGATGAGAGATATAGAAATACACGGGAGTGAGTGAATAAGTCGATTTGACAGATATCAACAGTCTAGCGAAATTAAAAAAAAAAAACTTTGCGTCGTAAATAATGGAGGCATCGACCATACATCCCACTAGACGCCTATTCGTTATAATTTTGCTTCAAAACAATTCTGGCAAATAGCTGAGGTGCGGGGAGGCGAGGACCTGCTTTCTTATTGGCCCTTGCAGTGACAACACGTCATATTCATAAACAGATATGTAAGGTTAGGGATGAGACATATTTAATACGAACAATATATTTTATCGATATGCCTTTTATTTTGTGAAGTACGACATTGTAACGGATTATATCGCATTTTGTTATTGCACGTCACATCGCAGCTATGCAACTCAACATCTCAAGGTCACACATTTTTGTGGTTGAGAGTAATATCCGTACTTGAATATATTAGGTCCCTACACCTATAATTGGCGTTTTGTAGGAAAGGAACATAAGTCGAACATTTTTAATGTAATATATTTATTGAATCAAAATATTAACCATTGTTTCCTATGCACATTTGCCATCTCATAGGTAATTCATTGATCCCTCTACTAAAACACCATTCCAACGGGAATCAATAAAATCTTTGGACGTAGTTTGGACTGCACCATCGAAATTGTATTTTTCGAAAAAAAAATATGTTCTGTTGAAGTTAGGTTCAGGTGCATGGTTTTTACATTCCAGTTAATGCTATTCTAATTGAGAAACCATCTGTTGTGCAGTATGTGGTCTAGCATTGTCATTAAGCAGCAGTGGTGTAAAGTGTAAAAGACAATCTTCTGCAAAATGTTGAGATTTAATTCACTGAATTTGGAATTTGGAATTCGGAAACCAATTCTCTCGTCTGGTTTCTTAAAACCAAATTAGAATTTTTTATTTTATGATCTTGTGGATACCTGATATAAAAGACATACTTATCAAATATAATTGTTTTTATTAATTCGAGTAATTCCCACCTAAACTACAGAATGTCGTTGAAATACTGTAAACGAATTAGTTTTTAAATTGTCCCAGCCCTTTGAAAGTTTTATGACATACTGACCCTAACAGCCTATCGGAACCAGTCTTGAATTTACATCACCCAGATAACCACCTAATGCACTTAGTTCAATTTAATCGGCCCAACTATTTATGAGTTATTCAATGACAAATAACAGCATAGCAGAAGTTCAGTTTTCGATCCTGTTGGTCCGGGTCCGCTGACAAAAATAGATCACCTGCCCCTCTGCCAGGCACCAAGTAGAGGCGAACACAGGTAAAACAGGTAATTGTCAACAAGATCACTGGTGATACAGTGGTGTGCAGCAACTTCCCTGGATAGTTATCCACCGCCTTACCCATTCCGGCCGCTATAATGACAGTGTCATATTCCGATTCGGAGGGTAGGGAAGTCAGTAGATTTGCACAATAAGCCTTACATTCCGACCATAGGACAGCAATGCACCTATAAAATCAATGGTAGACACCATTGACCATTGGCCATGATTATCTGTTACCATTAAGAGAGCCGTGTGCTTGTTCGCTGACTTCTCACATGATAAAGAGTAACTATCCAGAGGCCAACTCAAAAGTACACAGAGTAAGAAGATTTTTATTGTTTCTGTCAGTGCTTAAATTTATCGACAAAACATATAAATACCTACATACAATACCGGTATCCTATTCGGAATAAATAAATAAAAATATCGATAAAATAGATTTGCACATTAGTCCATCGCTAGCTGTATGCAAACGAAAGTGATAGCTTGAAAATCAAATGTGTAAGAAAGGGATAGAAACCCACATCTAACATTTACTGACCAGTATATGATGAACTCCGATAAACATCAAATAATTCAAAATGTTATTATTTAAATTAACCTTCGGAAAATTGTACCATCTTTTCGGTGATTTGAAGCGCGACTGCTTTACCGTACCTATTATTTAATTGAACCAACAGTTATTTTTCATCTATTTTTTTTTATTTTTAATACAATAACGCGACAATGTTTACAGGTCACAAACCTGGTCGATACTGTTCATATCTTTTTAAGTAATAAGTTACATTAGAACAATTACACTTATGTGTTGACAGAACCGTGTTGCCTTATATGCGGTGTCTATTGGGATGTGTGGTCGATGGATGGAGGATATTGTTATCTCACTCCCTCTTTGCGGTTTCTCTTTTCCTCAAAGACATTTATGTTCTTTGAACATGTAGTTATCTTACTAGTCTGTGGTTCCTTTATGGACAGTTACTTTACTCTTTGGTCTGTGGTCATTTGGTGGGAAAGTTTGAATGTCATAACAGTGTGTTTTAGTTAGAAATTTAGAAATATTCATAAAATACCAGATTGTTGAGCTTTTCGTGATTGTATGTTTTAAATAACTTTCAATAAATTTGTTTTTGTTGATATGCCGCCAAAAAAAGGTTCATTTTGTGCGAAATATGTAAATATCGAACGTGTCGACTAAACAAAAATTAAAGAAGATTTATGGCAAAATTTCCATTGATTGAATCCCGGTAAGCAATAATTTGTATTAAATTTTTATGCTATAACTATAATGTAATGCAAAACACGCCATTTAGAATGAATTTTCTTGTTTCGTTGTGTCCAAAACATTATTTGTGTTGAGTAGTAGTGATGAACGTCCATTATCGATAAACAATATTACACTCGTTACAAGTTTTTTATTTATTTAAAACATACACAATAAAGTAACATTTTCCATTTTTGACACGCAGTACCTACACTAAGTGTTGACTAGTATTGTTGGCAGCGCTTCCTCTTCCATTTAATAATTTTAAATTATTTTTACTTTACAATAATTATGTCATAATTAAAATTAACTGATAGACGTAATAAAGTGAATGTGTGTAAGCTTGTGTATGTTTTTGTGTGAACACATGCATCAATTCACTATAATTTACCTTTACGAACTTTTGCTTCGAGACTGAGACTTTTTAAGCAATTCAAAATTATGCTTTTGATTTCTTTAGAGTTAAAAAAAAATATGTCTAAACAGAATTGAACGAAAAAATTGTAATGACGAATTACGAATAATTGCTGATTTCCTTTTTATCATGAATAATTATTCAACTTCGTTTATTTAGCCGTAGCAATTTATTGTAAAATATGTACTAACATGTTTTCAGATGCCGACAGTGGGTTAAGGCAGTGAGAAATAATGATTTATTATGCGTTCCCATAGAAAAACTGCAATCATTAAAATATGTATGTGGTGCACACTTCGAAAGGAAAGACTTTAAATGCGAATCAAAGTCGGCTGAAGATGTCTGCAGTACCAGCATTGAATTTGTGTACTAACCCGATTCCTGACGAGTTATTGTCAGAATTTCCATATCACATCCATCCTACACATATAACAGCCGCTAAAAATTTAAAACATTTGAGTTACCAAAAATTCAGTTCATCTGGTAAAAATATAGCACTACCTTTTACTTAATAATTATTCAAAATGTAAGCAATTGAAAAAAAATGAACGAGCGAGAGAGGCGAGTGAAGGTCTTTTTGTCAAAATGGGGTTGCAGTTGTATGTTTGTTTGACAATAACTTGAGTAGTTTTGATCCAGTCTTCCTGAAATTTGGTAAGTGTTTGTTTGCAAAGCGTATGGATGTACTTTACACAAACAGCAAACTAAGCTAACGGGCAAACACTCATTTACATGTTGATGTTTTTATTTATACCTTTTTGCTGTCTGTTTTTAATCGTTTTACTTATATTTTAAAGCGGAAGGACCAAAATCTTTTAAAGGACCAAAATATCTTAAAAAATTCGATTTAATCACAAATTACAGTTATCATCCGGACGTTTGGTGGTCTATGTTGACATGAAAGGTATTTGAAAAAAAAAAGTTAGCAGTATATTAAACCGACTAAAATGTTTGAAATTAGTTATTTTATAAACCTAGTAGTTTCTTGTGAGTGTATTATACAACGTTAAAAATTTGTCAACTATATTTTAAAAGAATGAACGAGATGGCAAATCCGCTAATTTTATATCCCCAATAAATGCTCTACCATCTGGTGATAGATTTATGGAATCCAGTGAAATATTATATTGTATACTTTTCTATTCATATGGAAACTGAATAAATGAGAGTAGCGCCGAGAGCCTAATATGGGAAGTGCTTTTAACAAAATTTAGTACACAAACTGTAATGACAAAATGTTGTAGTTTGCATTTTGAATATTATTCATTTAGGAGTGTCTTCATCAGTATATCTTTATTTCGTTGTTATGCACGGTAAAAAGTCTTTTATTTTCCTTTTGTCCTTTTGCGTTCATATTAGTCCAACGTAGCAGTTGTTTACTATTTCTAATTTATTGATTTATTTTAATTTAATTAATTACTATCCAGTATACGTTGGATTTAAATGTGAATACTGACCTGATCTAATAGGGATAAAATAAATTTGTATTAGCTTAATTTATATATCCCACCGGTACCTATGGCCTAAATTTTATCGATATCGATATATTGCCCAGCAGCTGTATTTTATCTGTAAGATTCGTACTTTCATCAAAACTGACATTTACGTGACGTTTCGTTGGTAACATAGTGCGATGTAAACTCATTGTTTTTTAAAGTACTAAGTCCCGTCTCTTAAAACGTGGTAATTATATTCTCTTTGGATATCAATGAGACTCCAAATCTCATATTGCAATCGCATCGGTCCTCCCGCTTATCCTGCCATGTTGAATATTCGTAGAAAGTTGGTGTCAATCGCGCAAAGAAAAAAATGTAATATTCTCAATTGCATTCAGATTCAAGATATTTTTTTGTTTGAAAACTTAAAAGTAACGCAAAAGTAACATTTTGTGTCGTGTAACATTGAAATAACATTGGAGGGTCGAAAGTAACGTAAAATGTTACAAAAGTAACGTTCAGGCAACGCTGGGTTATGGTTTGGTTGTCACTCAGGCGAAGTGTCGAAGTGTACTGCGCAATGCGCCAAACAGTGCGCAACGATGGACCAACTGCTTGCAACGTATATATGCATAAATAATATAAAATGTTTACTGTAATGTATACATGCATGTACTCGTATAGCTCCTACCTCAATTTGCTTTTGCTCGAATTATTGCTTTTGTTCTAAGTAAATGAAACACATAATAGTCTAACATATTTATTGATTAAAATTATACAAAATATCATCATGGACGACAAAATACTCCTTTCGAAACTAGTAATATGTAGTCAAGTAAACTGTAACCAAATTCCTGTAAATAATCGAGATGTAATTGATGATTCGTTATTTACCGCAGCAGGAACCGCAATATCTCGAAAACCTGAAGACGCACAAATAAAAGCTCTCTGCTCAATAGTTAGTTTAGATTTTTCTGAAATGAGAAAATCACAAATACATGAAAATGTAGGAGTTGGACATAATATAACCTTCTGAGTTTCTTTCGCCGGACCTTCTCAGTGTGTTGCCGCGTTCCGGTCCGGTGGTAGATTTTAGTATTATGTATATAGACTCGTCACAAATGCGTCATATAGGGTATATGTGAAATATAAGCATTTCTATTCTATTCTTCTATTTTGAAGTCGATTCAAAATGACATCACTTTTTTTTTACTTAAATACAGATAATAAAAACTGTTTAAAATGTGTTGTCGCTCGATCCTTTGATTTATGGGAACAGCTGCCTAAATATTTCAGCCTTAAAGAATGGCCTGCCTTCTACGCCCTCAAAAAGACAATAGACGATTTTAACGACATGTGTCCACTTTTGGAGCTGATGGCCAACAAAGCGATGAAGCCTCGTCATTGGCAACGAATAATGGAAGTTACTAAATATGTGTTTGAATTGGACAATGAAGATTTTTGCTTGAAGAATATTTTAGAAGCACCTTTATTACAAAATAAAGAAGATATTGAGGTAAATAAGCTGTGTTGTTCCAGAACTATCGTGATGTCGGTGTGCTGAAGGGTAGTAGGTAGAATTGTATGTATTAGTAACATCACGCCTCTGTGGTCTAGCGGTTCAGTTGTTGGACTTGACTGCATGAGGTCCCAGGTTCGAATCCCGGGTCAGGCAACAAAAGAATATTGTGTTTTTCCAGTTTTCTAATAAAAAAAATGTTGCTCGGGATAGAATAGTGATAGTAGAAACTAAAATAATTATACAATTATAAGATAATTTTGCCTAATAAGTACATTAGTCAGAGACTGGTATAGGTAAAGCGGTGGTACCAATCCAGGCGAGTCGCTGCTAAACTCTACCACCTAGTCAGATTTCACGGTGTCAGTGGCGGTAAGCCTGTGCCCGCCTTTTAGGAGTTGTCTGGCACAGGAAGGCAGATGGTCTATTCTGTAATGGAGCCCGAACAAACACGAGGAAACACTTATCTATGGACCTAACTGTATACTTATTTTGTATGGCTCCTTTTTTAACCTCAACGAAAAAAGAGGGTTGCGTTGTCTGTGGTGCCGTAGTTCTTCAGCAGATGGGTAAATTTTGATGTGTTTTTTTTTTAAAAGCTGACGTGATCGAGATGGTTCTTAGCTATAATTTATGAAGATCTGTCCAGGCGTTCAGACCATCGGCTCATTAGGAGCTCATTCGTAAGCATCGAAATGGATATTTTTAGGTTAGGTAGCATATGTGAGACTTAATAGTCTTAAAAACAGAGTCCTGAACCAGGACCTACAGCAACGTAAGTATTTATCGCATTGTTTGTCTTGTTTTATACTAAATCAATTACGATCTGTAATTTCGATTGTTTGCTTTCCACTTATCTTGACCAAAATTTTTCACTTATTTTGACGGTAAGTGGAAAAAAATATGCATTGGTATAATTCAAAAACCATTAGTCGGATTATGATAAAATTAAAATGGACCACCGCAAAATCTTGACCTATCTTTTTAAAAAAGAACCATCAAAATTGGTTGGCTATTGACGGAGTAATCGCGTAACAACCATAACAGTATGTTTTATACAGTCGAAATGAGAATTTCTTTTTTTAAGGTTTCGGTTAAAAAGAAGCACTGACGTTACGACAGTGAAAAAGGAGGTGGTAACAGTAAGGAGTTAAGGTTAGATTATCTGGTAGGTCCTGTAATTCTTCATCTGAAAGCAAGAAATGTTTTTTCCGTTTATTTCTAAAACGGCAACATGTACAATTTTTTTTATTCAGCGCACATTTACAGCACATCGAGCACTAATTATTTGTCCCACTCATATCACTCTACTTTCTTGCTGGGGTAACGCACGCGTAAAATTGGTTAATCTAGGTGGGAATTAGTGTAATTTTGTTCAGTGTCAAATGCACAAATGAAATAATTATGAAGAAATTAGTGTATCGTGAATTTCCTCGTTGCCGCCGAATCTCCCAAAGAGAGCTTGTGTACAGTGACCACCGCTTTACTCAAGACTCTGACGTGACTTTGTAAATAGTGACTAATGACTGTATAAGAAATAATTAATACGGAAGACGTGGCAGTATGGCCTAAAGGTCTTAGCCGGCCCCAGAAAGGAGCAAATTTACTTAAAAAAACTAATAAAATACATAAACAAATACTAACAAAACCATTTATCAAAATGAACTGAATAAAATGAGTCAGTTAATTAAGTTTACTCAAAATTAGCCCTGCGATTTTCAATACAGCCTATATGGAACACAGGTAATCTTGTAATGAATATCCTATTATCCTATCTTTTTAATACTATAAATGTGAGAAATTGTAGGTATCTTTGTTTGTTACTCCTTCACGCAAAAACTGCAGATGCAATTTTCATGAAATTTTGCACACACATTGAGGGTAACTTGGTTTAACACAGAGGATAATTTTTATCCCGATACAATGCTTCTGTGGGTCACTATGTAGGAAACGGGGCGCTGAGGCGGCCGGACTTTTTTTCATTTTCGATTTTCCTTCATTTTTATTTAACGCATCGATAGAAGTCAGCAGCGGGATCAACTCAGGTCATTAGAAGTTTTAACCTCCGATGCGTAGTTTGGGAGTTATCACGATTCGAACCAAATTGATGTTTGAGACAGAAAAAAGTTCAACTTTTTTTTCATTTTCGACTTTCCTTAATTTTTATTTAACGCATCGATAGATGCCAGCAGCGGGATCAATTCAGGTCATTAGAAGTTTTGACCTCCGATGCGTAGTTTGGGAGTTATCACGATTCGAACCAATGATAGCTGCAGCTAATGTCAAGCAATACGAAGTTCGGCGGCTTGGCTAGTGTGATATAGTTTTGATTACATTTGTTATTATGAAATCACCTGATAAAGTACGTCATCCATTTCACCAAAAAATATTGAAATTCCATCCATTTTCAGGAGAAACGCGCAACAAAAATCTATAACTTGGAAGCGAGGATCTTTGAAGAGATTTAACAGATTTACTCTAATATTTAATTCATTTGCTGTGTAAGCAACATGCTCGTGTACTTATTTTACACTGCCTTACCGTATTTCTGCCGCCATAATGACAGTGTTTGGCACTGTCTTGTTCCGGTCCGGAAGGTAGGGTATTCGGTAGACTTGCATATTAGGACTACCATCCGGGCCACACACGTACCTATAACGTCTAGTCACATTCTACATCTATCTATTATATCTACATATATCTATATTCTATATCTACATCAAAACCTGTACCGTCAGCCTGATGGTGTGAACTAATGCGCGGCGGTGAAAGGTCACTGCTTTTAATCTGCGCAGCCAGTCGTCAACAGCACACATGGTCTATATCAATATCGTCGATTCTAGTAGATTCGAATAATAGTAAATATTCATATTTTTAAATGAAGAAGCACTTGTACTGTTTTACATCTCACTTAAACCACACTGTGTTGGTCGGGGTTTGCATAATAGACCATATATATGCCTTCACGTCAGACAGCTCGTAAAGGACATCGTGACATCCTACTAGGTGGTAGTTTCGCAACGACTCGCCCGGATTGGTACCACCGCCTGACCTATTCCTGCCACCATAACGTTCAATGCTTGCCGTTGACGTGTTCCGGTTTGGAGGTAAAGGTAGCCGGTAAACTTACTTTTGCTCGAGGCCTAACATCCCGGCCTCAGGTTGGCAACGCATCATAACCAATTTTCCTGAATTTCTTAACATTAGGAAATCCGTCTGCTTGTTTGCCTTCCAATATCATAAAAAAATGTGATAAGATTATTTACCTAGCGGTCCAGTGTTAGCGTTGGCTATATGAGGTCCTGGACTTGATTCCCAGGAGAAGCAACTCAGAAGTGTTTTTTCAATTTTCGAATCAAAACTTTGATGCCCGGATATGAGTATAAGGCCAGTTCTAGATAGGTTTGCAACCTTTGACATATGGCTAATCATCAGTGTCCTCCTGTTGTACCTCTGCTCACATTCGCACTTGAAGACAGTATTTCAACCCAAGTATTTAACCATCGCTTACAACTATACAAAGCGCAAATTCGACCTCATATGGAGTACGAACAGTACTCCATATGAGGTCGAATTTGGTCAACTCTGGGCACAACGGTACCAGTTCCAGCTCCTTCCGTTTGACCGCATTCAAAGTGGCAATTCGAATTGTCACTTTGAATGCGGTAATTGACCACTGACCGGGCAATTACCAATCGGCTTGATTCCTTGGCGCTGCGTAGAAATGTTGGGTCCCTCAATGTTTTCTACCGCATCTGTCATGGGGAATGTTCTGAGGAGTTGTTTGGTTTAATTCCAGCCGTTGATTTCCACCTTCGGACTTCGGGACAGAGATTAAAGTATTATGCCCATCATCTTGATGCCTGGTGTTCTACAACTGTGCGATTCCGAAGACATTTTTACCTCGCACAACACCTTTGTGGAATCAGTTACCGAGGGTGTTATTCCCAAACAATTGTGACTTTGGGACCTTCAAGAAAAGAGCGTACTCATTCCTTAAAAGTCGGCTACGCATCTGTGATGCTCCTAGTGTTGCAGATGTACGTGGGCGGCGGTGATCACTTTCCATCAGGAGACCCACTAGCTCATTTGCCTTCTCTTGTATAAAAAATGAAGATATGTACACAGTTATTTTGGTGTCTCTAGGCGGCGTGAATTTCTTACTATCAAGAAATCTGTCTACTTGTTTACCTTTCATTATCATTAAAAAAAAACTTTAAATTGTAAAATCTCAAATATTTCTAAAATTAAAATTTCGATAACCCCCGTCAAAACCTTTATTTAACATAGCTAAGAACCATCCTGATCAGTTTTTAAAGAAACAATCCACACCAAAACGGTCTATCTATCTATCTACGCCACAGACAAACAAACACATATACCTACATGAAACTTATAATACCAGATTCTACCACATGAATGATTGTACTTTCATACTGATAATTATATCGTGCAAAATTATTCCCAAACCATTCCAAGATATCCAAAATGCACAACGTTAATATTCAAGTTTTCACTTCTGCCGGCACTCCCGGAGTGCAACCCTTTTTTTGCAAACACAGCATTGGTATGGTTTCTTCCCACCACGAATTAATGCGTGGACCTTCAAATTACTTAAGTGATTCAAACACTTTTTGCACACATCTCATTGGTATGGTTTCTCCTCAGTATGAATTAATGCGTGGACCCTCAAATTACGGATATTACTGAAACACTTCTTACAAATATCACACTGGTATGGATTCTTTCCACTATGAACTGACATGTGTGTCTTCAAACCACGTAACTGACTGAAACACTTATTACACACATGACATTGGTAAGGTTTCTTTTCAGTATGAACCAACATGTGTACCTTCAAATTACGGAAATTACTGAAACACTTCTTACAAATATCACACTGGTATGGTTTCTCTTCAGTATGAATTAATTTGTGTATTTCCAAATTATCTGACCGTCTGAAACACTTCTTACATAAATCACATTGGTATGGTTTCTTCCCAGTATGACTTAATGTGTGGATCTTCAAATTACGAAAATTACTGTAACACTTCTTACAAATATCACACTGGTATGGATTCTCTCCAGTATGAACTGACATGTGTGTCTTCAAACTACGTAACTGACTGAAACACTTATTACATACATCACATTGGTAAGGTTTCTTTTCAGTATGAACTAACATGTGAACCTTCAAGTTACGGAAATTACTGAAACCCTTCTTACAAATATCACACTGGTATGGTTTGTCTCCAGTATGAATTAATTTGTGCATTTTCAAATTATCTGACCGTCTGAAACACTTTTTACATAAATCACATTGATATGGTTTCTCTCCAGTATGAATTAATATGTGTCTCTTTAAATCATGTAACTTGCTGAAACACTTTTTGCATACATCACAATGGTGAGTTTTCTTTGAAGTATGACTTAATGTGTGTCTCTTTAAATAATGTGAATGTTTTTCTTTGCTTTTGATTTTAGATAAATTTATTTTTGTCAGCGTAACTACCGGTCGTATCGACAACAGAGAATCATTTCGTGTAGCTATAGCTGTCTCAGCATCGGCAACCTTACAATCCTCCAGGAGCCCTTCAGCCTCATCTGACAACAATAAATTTTACCACATAATTAAATAACTCAATCTTATTACTGCTGACATGTTATGATGGTTAAAGAATTTTATTAAATCTCATTAGAATTTATACAATTCAATTATTGAGACATTAAACATCATATTGCACATACATTAAAATTCCAAGTTCTGTTTACATCAACATGTAAATAAGCCAGGTAGTTCTAAATAATATTCGTTACGACTCTGCAAACAGGTCTACAGTAAACAAAAGACCGACCGCTACTTAGACCACATTCGCACGAGAGCTTTTTCAACGTCCGTTAAAAAAGGGCTAAGATAGAACATAGCGCATTTCAAGTAACTGTTCATACGTAAGCGTTTTTAAATCGCGACGCTTTTTTTATCGCGCACTGTTCCATTTTCAGTGCTGAGCGTTGACGCTAAAATAGAATAGACTATACGAAAATTCATATTACTATTCGCATGAGTGTTGAAAAAGCGCGAGCGCGTCGTTCAGGACGCCACGCGTTCTTTCAGCGGTCGGACGTGTTTATCACTTATTAGCAATCTTACGCTGGCGGCGATACGACGATTCGGTACAATGTCGTGGGTTGTAGACCCCGAAATATTAATAAAAGAGGTGGACTCGCACTGATTTTCTTATGCGAAAACATTGCCTGATTCGCTTCCCATAATTCTGTGCTTATCCCAACGATATTGTTCTTCTTCTTTTATAAATATGGCTTTCAATCGTTTTTTACGACTTATTTAGCCAATGTCAGGTACGGGAACGACGTTGCTGTATGAAAGCGAGAGTTGGGTATGTCAGAAAAAGGATGAAAGTAGGATGAATGCGGTCGAAATGAGAGCTCTACGGAAAATCTGTAGTGTGCTCGGTCATGTAGAAAGAATGACAGATGAAATATTGTCAAAACAGATATACAATGCGACTGTGGATGGATTTAGGTACCCGGGGAGACCAAGCTTGATATTAAACGACCACATCACATGGACATTCTTCGGATAATACCGAAGGTGGTGTCAAGAGTTTCCGAAACCGGCGTGTTTGTCTGAAAAGGGTAATTAATGTAAAGGTTTGTCAGTAACGTAAAGTCAGGCACTCGACACTCTCTGCCTACCTCGTAATTGACTTGGCGTGATGATATACATGTCTTAATAGACATATGTATAGATTTATTTTTTTAAACCCCAAAGTAAGCAAATTGTATGCTTGTGTTATGTGTGTTAGTCAACGATACTAATACATAGAAATACTTAAATATATACCGGAATAAATTTAATAAACACCCAGACCCGGAAATGCAAAATTCGAAAATAGTTAAAGAATTTACTACAGTATTGCCTCAACTCTTCGTATAGTGTCACAAACTGTCCTTTTCAAGTTTTAGGTATCTCTGTTCATTCAGAAGATGTACCCAGAACGCCTATTTTAATTCGTTATCTTCTGGCAACACAAATTGCTATTGCTAATATTTTAACAGAAACCATTTCCACGTCTTACATATGCAAGACACTAGACAAAAGTGATTTTAAAGCGTTCGTATGAACAATTACATTGAAAACGTTATTAAAACGTCAACGCCAAGTTTTAACGCAACGCTTTTTTAACTCTCGTACGAATAAGGCCTTACACGGATAAACACTATCGCAATTATGACTAGATGTGGCAACGAACATTTAAAAATGTTAAATAATTTAGATTCCATTTTTTTATTATTTAAGTTTATTGTAAAATTTATTTGTGCTTTTCATAAGAGTTTATCAACTTTTATTCTACTAGATATTGTTATTAACAATATTTAATTTATTTTATTAATTTTAATGAATACATCATATCAACATAATTAATAAGTGAATAAAAGATCAGTTAAATAAATTAGAACACCGAGTATATATTAATTATATTTGATATTTTAATGAAATAAGAATCGGTTTTAGATGGGTTTTTCTTTGTCATAAATTGATGGTTAGTTTTGCTAAACAACGATATTAAATTTGTCAATTTATGAATTTGTATTATATATTAATATTACATCGAGATTATTATTTTATACTATATATCTAACTATATACTATATCTAACTGATATTGAACTTTATATCAATGAAATGTATGATTTTAGATGTCTTTTGAAGATAGCAGTAGATTTCGCGTTTCTGATGTGGTTTAAAATTGTTATAAAAGTCCACCTTCATTTTCAATTTTTTTTTGCCATAATACCTGTGTAATCGGAGAACTAAATTGTTTAAATTACGTAGTAATTTCAATTTTTGTATTTGGAATTTTCTTTTATTTAAAAACTAATATGCATGCATGTACGTATATCAAATACGTAAGTCTGTCATATATTTAAAATTTTAGTTTCTTTATAAATTTTATATGAATGCGTGCGTAAATTGTAGTTAAATAAGATTTTTACTAATTTATTTTGAATTGTCTGAATCATTTGTAAATTACTTGTTGTTTTACATCTAGTTTCAGAAACTGGTTTTAGCGATAACGATTTTACATGAGCATTTCAAATAGCCCATCTCTGACGTGAGCTGGCAAACAGAGTAGCAATCCAAAAAAGATTTTTAATTAGACACAAGATTCCAGCTGTTGCTTGCTTAATTTTTACCTATATTTTTTATTTGAGTTTTCACGTGACTTGTCAATAATTATATGAGCTAATTTTGAATTTTTTTGGTATAGTGGTCATTAATCGTCTTATCCTTTACTTATTTTAGGTGAAGTCTTAGCACGCGATCGAATCGGTCTATTAACTTTACTAAATCTATAAAGTTGCCACTTGTCTTATTTGAATCTGAGTCTGATGTTAACTTCTCTTTATGACCACTGAAGGCCAAATAGTGAGATACTAAAAGATTTACAATTGAAAGCAATCATTCTAAAATATCTCTCCAACATTGCCTTTCTTGTTCAATATGTGACTGGAGTCAATATTAACATTGTAAACAGCGTTATAAACCATTCTCTAATTTAATCCATTTCAACATACAATCTTTGTGCTGTCGAATAAATGCACGCACACATTCATTCACTTGATCCATTGACCAATGACCAATCTTTGTACTTTATAGTCCGAATAATCGCCACGGGAAGCAGTAAAGGGCATCCTTTGTTTGTGAATAAATCGTCTAGCGCCTGTCAAGCTTTTCATCTTTAACTAATATCTTATTATAATGATATTCGGTGAATCGCCGTCCATTGTCATTTACGTGAAATAAATAACTTTTACCCGTTTTTGACCTTTTAATACAATCTCACTTTGGTCCACATCAATAATTGTTGTGGGCCACAAACCGGGGTCATTTTGAGGATTCTGATTTTCCATTTCAGTAGTCATAGACTCGGACTCAGATTCGTGTTCTTGACTGGATATCCTTGACGGCGTACAACAATACAATGATGTAGTTAATTCATCATCATCTTCGCTCTTTTTACTTGATGACGGCGGCGACATAGATGATAATGGGGAACGGAATTTCAGCTGAATCAGGATTAGAGTCACTTTCGGTCAATAAATGTTTTATAGAGGTTTTTGAACCATAATTTTTATATATTTATATCTATAAAGATCCACTTAGATTTTCTTGTTCTATGCTAATAAAGGAGAAAAAAACATTAAATTGTTTTCACAGATTTCTTTTCTTTCCGCAACAGTTTTTGGGTGTATTATTAGTTTTTCTGGGAACGCGACATTTTTAGATTTGTTATTACATAGTTCTTTGATCAGTTTCCACATTTTAAGAGGTTTTTTTAACAACATCAGTAAAAAATTTTTTTGTAGTAGGTTGCTTTCGTTTTTTTAACAAGTTTAGCAATATTACGTTTTTTCTCTTTTTAAAGTTGTTGTAGTTTGTCATTTAACTTGTCATTTTTCCATTCTCACTCTCTCCATAGCTTATTTCTTTTTTCTATACCTACCATCTATGATCTCTTTATTTATGCAACCTTGTCTGGGAAAATTTAAAATCTTCGTTTTTTTAGTTTTGTTTTCTAATATGGCTTGTTTTATCTTTTCGTGCAGTTCATCGTAGTTATCAGAATTAGTTAAATAGTTTTTTTTGGATCTTAAAAGTGGAGGTTTGTAATTATTTAACTTCAAAATAGATATGCTTGTGATCGATCATTGATGTTTCCACTATAGCAAACTAGAAATTGTGATTTTTAAATTCGAACATATATGATCTAGAATAGTTTCGTAGCTTCGGTTTCAAGAGTGCAGTATTCCCTATCGATTTTGTTAATTATTTTAAAGTTTTTTTCTTTATACATATTTTCGGGTTGCTTTCGAGTTTAATAAGTCGTAGTTGAAATCACCAAATACAATAGCTTCTTATTGTGCAGTTGTCGGGAATATTGGTCCAAGAAATTATCAGTGTTTGTCCTCTCAGGTTTACATATAGATATCCAATGAAATTTTTTAAATATGCACCCATAAGTAATGATCATCATTTTCACAAAATTCTGACATAAGGTTATGATTAAGATGGTTGTGTGCAGATATAGAAACACCACCGCCTCTAATTTTATGTCTGAAGTTATAATAATGCGTGTAGTTTGAAATGTGTAGCCTCTTCGCTTGGTCTTCATTTTTTATCCATGTTTATGTTAAAACAATAATGTCTACAGTTTTCTCGAAAGAGTCAATTATGCATTTTAGTTCATCTAGTTTACCAGGTTTTATAATACTTCGCGCATTGGCATAAGAATATTTGAGAGTTTGTTTTGTATGTATTACGTCCATGTAAGAGTTGATTATCTGATATTTAATTTCCGAGTTCATTGATTTATGGGGTGTTCTAAAATGTTTTTTTCTAAATTTGTTAAGTAAACTGATGCTTTTTACAGATGATTTAATTATTTGAGAAATTCCTTTTAGATATTTTATTTGCAGGTTCGTTTCACCATTTTTAATACGGTTCTCAATTTCTAATTTTAACTCCTGTAAATGTTTTCTCTGGTTAACTGTTTGATCCGATAATATTCGGATGTTGTTAATCTTCTTAGTTTTACTACGCAGCAAGGTTTTAGCTCTTCAGATGAATAACACCTTTAATGAGGCGAGTTTTGTTCGGGTTGTACTTCCCCAAGACGAAATATTTTGAGTGGTTCTGGATACTTCTTCTGTATAATTTTTATTACATTTCGCGCCCAATTTAAACAACAAAATGATCCTATGATGGTTCCGATTTTTACTTTCGCGATACGGAACCCTAAAAATACGACAAGCAATAACTAACTAAATCACTACATAGTATAAAACAAAGTCGCTTCCTCTGTCCCTTTGTATGCTTAAATCTTTAAAACTAGGCAACGGATTTTGATCCGTTTTTTTAAAAGATAAAGTGATTGAAGAGTAAGGTTTATGTATGTTATAAAACCGCGCGAAGTCGGGGCGGGCCGCTAGTAGGTAATAAAGTAATAACAAAATCGTTAACTCCACAGCAACATGACTATTTAAAAGCTAAATTGGAGATCGTCTTGCATCGTCATTACTTACCTTAATAGAAAAAGCAATTTAATAACAAAAACTCTTACCGAATCGGATCAACAGTTTAAAAAAATGCATATATTTAAATTTTTGCAGTTGTTAATTATTACCTACCACTTAGATAATATTTGTATGTTACTAAAGTATGTATCGAATATGTAGTATAAATTGCCATAATGTTAATTTTAAAAAGGTCGGATTTGTAACCCTAATGTTAGTCATCATCATCTCCATCATTTCAGCCATAGGACGTCCACTGCTGAACATAGGCCTACCCCGTTGACTTCCACTACGACCGGATGGAAGCAGCCTGCATCCAGCGAGACCCCGCGACCCTCATAAGGTCGTCTGTCCATCTCGTGGGTGGCCGTCCTATGCTTGGCTTGCCGGTGCGTGGTCTCCACTCGAGAACTTTTCTGCCCCAACGGCCATCAGTTCTCCGCGTTATGTGCCCCGCCCACTGCCACTTCAGCTTGCTAACCCGGCTGGCTATGTCGATGACTTTCGTTCGCCTGCGGATCTCCTCATTTCTGAATCGATCTCGCAGGGAAACCCCGAGCATAGCCCGCTCCATAGCTCGCTGTGTAACCTTGAGCTTGTTTATCAGGCCCACAGTTAGAGACCACGTCTCGGTGCCGTAGGTCATCGCTGGTAACACACACTGGTTAAAGACTTTTGTCTTGAGACACTGAGGTATTTCGGACGAAAAGACGCTACACAATTTCCCGTACGCTGCCCAACCGAGTTGGATTCGTCGATTTACCTCTTTCTCGAAGTTAGACCTACCTAACTGGACCGTTTGTCCTAGGTATATATTATATTCGTCGACAACTTCGAGGATCGCGTTCCCAACTGACACTGGGGTGGGCGCTACATGGACATTCCGCATGATTTTAGTCTTGTCCATGTTCATCTTAAGGCCCACCTGCCGGGAAACACGATTGAGGTCTTCGAGCATTGTACTAAGGTCTTCCAGCGATTTCGCCATTATGACTATGTGTATAAGTGATATACTCGCCGTTGATGTTGATGCCCATTCCTTTCCCCTCCAGAAGCTTAAAAGCGTCCTCCATTGCATTGGTTAGTAGTGAAAAACTATAATCAACCTTTTTAAACGCGCTCATAAAAACTTCCCTAACCCGGTTTGACCCAATTGAAAGTTTTACCCTATCAACGGATTAGCCCACCAACCCAACCCAAGGCAGGTAGGTAACCTAAGTAACCCAAATAAAATGATAACACTTGAACTGCTTTAGGCCTTTTCAAACATTTGTTAAATAAACGGGTTTTCCGGGCCCTGCTCATATCCTAAATCTTATCGAAAGCATACTGAAGTGTCACAATTTCATTTTTTATAGAAAAGACAGCAAGCAAATACTCGGTTCACTTGATTTTAAGGGAAAATCATGACCCATATATTATATACCATAGATAGATGTTATAGGTACATCATCATCCTGTGGCCAAAATGCTAGGCCTTATGTGCAAGTCTACCAACTATCCTATCCTCCGGCCGGAACATGACACAGTTCTTGTGTCAGGAATGGTAAGACGTTGACAGCTACCCGCTCAAGTTGCTGCGTAACACTTTACCAGCAGTGGTCTTGTTGGTAGACGTGTGATAAGTCGTTACTTTTCTATCGCCGTGACCGTCGTTCCAGTGACAAGAAAGTAACATTAAAAAATAATAGTGACTTTGTCACGTCGGTCACTCTCAGCCTAATACATGTTACCTAGTTACCTAGGTTATAAATTCCTTTAATTTAGGTAGTTATCGACACAGTTATCGCTTCCAATATAATTAGGCAAACGATTCAGGAGTCACACTCGTCTTCCAAGTAAGGCAAAGTCATTTAGCCGGATTTTCAACAGACTTTTAAAAAGGAGGATATTTTCATTTTCTCAATTCGCCTTATTCTTTTTTTTATTTTATGTATTTTCCAACTATAATTAAATTATAACATGTATGCCCTGATCATGCTTGTATAGCGAAACCGGTTGGCTAAACCATAAAAATAAAAAATAATAAAATATATTGTGGAAAGTACAAGTGTTTCTAAGTAAATTGCATCAAGAATGGAATTCCACCAAGCACCGACGATAAGAAGTATAGAATCTATAACATTTATAATTTAAAATAATTTTCACACGTTTATAGGCTTACGACTGTTAAATCAATGTTGATAGTAATAATTTAAAGAACATATCTAGATAGCGACGTCAAACGTGACGTGTCGCCATCACTGCGATCGAACGACGTTCCTAAACGGCAACGGCATAGGTATCTACGTTACTTTGGAACGTAGTTCCTTGTTGACACATCAGCAGCCGTTGATCAGCGAATCACAGTGACTTATTTACTGTGAAGTTATTTAATGCCCACCTCTACTTGTTGGTAACGACCCATTTAACCTATACTCTACTCCCATACTCTTACGAACTGCCTGACAGGAGGTAGATAGTCTTTTACACTCGAGGTATTTGATATTATATTCTAACAACACTTACCAATGCCATTCTTAGTATCGTAATTGGCGTACTCATACTGGAAGTTATCTTCTTTGTGTAATTCATCGAAAGTTTCATTTTCTGGTTTTTCTTCATTATTACTAATTTCGGTTTCCGGTTTCACTTCAAAATCTGCACGACAGTTTTCTAACTGTAGTGTTCCTGGAATTAGTTACAAACAATTAGCAAACTAGCTGACAGTTTCTGAAAGGCCAATCAAAGCAGCAATCACGTAGCAATATGTCACAACTCACAAATGATTAACTGGTTACAATGTCTCGGGTTTCTGAAAAGTGTTGAAAGTCGTTTAGCGAATCAACGATCATTTTGAGTTCTATACTCACATACAGGGGTGATCATATAATTGAGAACGATTTATGATATCTTTTTTTAAGCTATGTCTTAAATCCTTTTATATTTCTTCTTAAAAGTAATCAGATGTGTTGTGAAAATAGCTACATGCATAGAATAAACGAGTCAGGAGTAAAACGACTTTCTATTTTTCTTAAAATGTTAATTTATTATCGACAGGTAATTAGTAATACTAGTTTCGCCCGTTGGTCGAAATTAGACCATAATAAATTTTAATTTCTTGTTGATAAGAACGCCATCTTCATTTCTCAAGACCAACTACTTTGTTTCCAAACTTTTTAGTGCGCCATCTGTGATCTTTTATCGTTATCATCAATATATTTGTTTGTGTGTCAAATGCATGGTAGTGTGGGTAATGTTTTATTTATTGATTGAATGTACTTTATAAGCATTATTATTAAAAAATATTGGCTTCTGCACTTCTCCTACTCATGAACTATAAGTGTGTCAAATTGTATGCTCCTGAGTCCACGCAATTTTCTTAAAAAGGGGTCCAAAGTTTTGGCATCACATATTAATATATAGATTATATGGGTAATATGAATAGACGGAAACAGTTTTTCGATACCGAAAACTGATGTAATATGTGTACAATTAGTATGTTCCTGTAAATTTGAAAAACACTTGTATTTAAAAGTTGTTCTCAATTATGTCTATTGGATCCGTACTTGGAAAAATTGCTTGGACAACAATCTTGTCGAAAATGATAATTTCACCCTTTACTCTAATCCTAATCTCTTACAAGCTGGCTGAGAGAGAGGTAGATAGTATTTTACACTCAAGATATTGATTTTTTTTTATATTCTAACACCACTTACCAATGCCATTGTCAGCATCATTATTGATGTACTCATAGGTATCTTCATCGTGTAATTCGTTATCAGTTTCATTTTCCTGTTTTACTTCATTATTACTAATTTCTATTTCCAGTTTCACATTAAAATCAGCACTACGGTTTACTAACTGTAGCGTACCTAAAAATAGTTACAAACAATTAGCATACTAACCAGCAGTTTCTAATGGCCGTACAAAGCTGCATTCGCGTAACATTATCCTCAGCCAACTTCTATGGGGGTACGGGCGTAAAGATACTTTTTTTAATCAAGATTTTGTATATTTATTTACGCGAACAAAGCCGCGGATGGATGCTATTACACATATAATATTGATAATGCTTCCTGTGTATGCCACATGCCCACTGTGACCAAAGTTACATTAATATAATTATCAATCTAGACTTTTTGTTTACTATGATCCTATTTATACCCCTTACCGTCAGAATCAACTGTTGATGTTGATGTTGCAATATTCAAATACTTTTTAATGGTCTGTTCGCATTGCAGCACTTTTTTCTTGAACTCAGAAGCGTCACGAAGTATCAATATGCAGCTATCACAGATTTCATAATTATTACCTTCCTCCGATTTCAAAATGGAGATCTATAAATGAATACCAAAATTAAAAAAAAGTATTAATTAATGTATTAAACATACATTTTGTGTAGCTTAGAACAACCTCAATCATGTCAGGTATCAAACAAAAAAAAATAAAGTTTGAAAAAGAAAGGTTAAAAAGAAGTTGATACCATATACACATACGCACACACGCACTCACACAGACATGTCACAAATTCAATTTACTGAATTTTTAGCCCACGACGCAAAGCTAAGGGTGTATAAGTTTGACGAGTCTCTGTCTCTCTATTTCTCCCTGTATGTGTGTGTCTATCTAAGGCGTCGTAGCTCCTTCTTTCTCCTATTCTTTGTAGCTGGCAACAAAGAATTGTTGAAAAATACTGTCCACCAGGATCCTGTTTCTCGTGTAGCCGTATTTTCGCACTTAACACATACAAAATGTTTGCATGTGTGTGTGCTGCTATAGGCTGCACTATCAAAAAATTAATATATATATATAAGTGGTATTAAAATATTGTTATTTATAATATATTCATTACATTTTAATAAAAAGCTCATTATTCAATTATTTAGGTAATTGCTGATTTTTTATATTATTTATTTGATTTCACCGGTCACACAGACTTGGAAGTTTGTTTGAAATCCGAAGCCGCCATTATTATAAATACATTAATTGATTCGTGACGATATTTTGTGTTAATTGAGTTGTGATTTCACCGCATCATTCCAATTTAAAGATTACGGTGTTTTTACTGGTCTCAAGTGTTTATATTTTTACAAAAGGACGTTCGGCGTATTATAGTTACGCCGAAAAACTTTTTAGGTTACCTTGCTAGTGATTTTTAGAAAATGGTGAAATCGGTGAATTTTGTTTAAAATGTTCGTAAATGATAATACAAAAATGCCAAATGAAGACATGAATGTGACTTATAACAGATTTCTTAACCTGCTCCTACTGTTTTCTTGCATTTGCATAAGACACAAAAAACTATTGAAGAAATGTTAGAAAAATTAAGAGTTAAGTTGTTAAAAAACAATTTCTGTTTTACTTGTTATTTTCTTTGTCATAATTGCCTTATTTGATAATTGCCCCTAAAACTTCTACTTATTGTAATGTTATTGTACCCTTCACATTTATAAGTGTTTTTTGTAAGTTGAATAAACAATACTGTGTTTTCTAAATTTTAGTGGCAATTTGTTTTTTTTTTATCAAGAATATAAAAAGTATTTAAATATTAAATATGAAAAGAATCCCGTCCCTAGTAGTTTTCGGTTGCTATACCTACGGGGCGCCACTGTCTCGTAGCTGTGCAAGGCTATGTTTGCATTTATTGTATATGGAGTTACAATTCTTCTCTGTGAGTAATATTGTTCTGTGCTGTCCACCCATAACAATATAAATAAAAGCGCAACTGTAAGCATCAGAATGGATATTAGACACGCTATGGGTATTTCTTTCTTTTTTTAAGCATATGTGATATATAACAGATCTAACACTATCGAGTGCTGATAAAATTTAGTTGGTCTGATGATGAAGATGGAAGATATTAATCGCATTATGGGTATTTATTCCACAATTAAAACTATGTGAGACCTTACATTTAAAACACTAATGAATAATGATACATCTGAGCTGGTCTGATGATAGTGCTCGAAGATATGCAACATATAATTTATTATGTAACCTTGGAATGCCTACTTGTAAATGCATCGAGTTCGAACTTGTTAGATTTGTCTTTACTAGATCTATTCATATTTTCTGATGATGAGGACTTGATGACAAGAAAAGAACAATTTTACAAACAATGGTATTCTATTTCGTAATCTTTGCAGTTCATATCAAGCACAACAAAAAAGAGGTGTTGTAAGTTAGATGTATGTGAGTGTGTGTGTCTGTCCGTGGCATCATAACTTTTGAATGGAAGGACCAATTTCGATGCATTGATTATTTGTTTGAAAGTTGAGGTGATCGAGATTTTTGACTATGAAGGTGAAGGTTAGCCCCTCGCAACTTAGCCTCTCCAGGGCAGCGACAATGCGGCCCGCTTTCATACAAATGTTATAAAACAAAATTCAACTTTTTTTTACTTTGACAGTCGCTGATCAAGGCTAACGTGACCTCTTTGGTTTTCAGTGTAAAAAGGTTAGGTAAAATCTGAAAAAACTTAGATGTTAGTGTAGTTATTAAAATTTTATCGACAATATTTTCAAAAAAAAATTGTGTCTTCGTTTCCATACAATGTGCAACCCAAATATACATAAGATATGTTAAGGAAAGGCATATGCGTATATTGAAACGATTTTCAAAACCCCTTGACCCCGCCGGATATGAAAAAAATGGGGGGGTTCTGTGTGACTTCATGTCTATAGTAAAAAAATACTTAGAGCTTGTGTGCGAAGTTGTATTGATACAAAATAAATAGACAATGAATGTAGGCATATATTTACACCGTTTGCATAACCCCCTGACCCCACCGGATATGAAAAAAAGGCGGAAATTCTGTGAGGTATCTATGTCTATAAAAAAAATACTTGAAGCTCGTGTGCAAAGTTGTGGTCTAAATACATAGACAATGAAAGTAGGCATATATTGACACCGTTTGCATAACCCCCTGACCCTGCTGGATGTGAAAAAAACAGGGCATATCTGTGAAGTATATGTCTATAGAAAAAAAAAGAAACAATCTCTAAGTTCGTGTGTGAAGTTGTGATTCTATAAGGTACATAGACAATGAATGTATTCATATATTAACACTGTTTGCATAAACCACTAACCCCGCCGGATATGAAAAACGGGACAATACTGTGAGGTATCTATGTCTATAGCAAAAACTTAAAAAAATACTTGAAGCTCGTGTGCAAAGTTGTAATCTTATTAAATACATAGACATTGAATATAGGCATATATTACCCCTGACCCCGCCGGATATGAAAAATATAGAGCAATTATGTGATACACTTACCTCTACGTTAAAGGTTTGTGACAACATCTCGTGATAAACTTCTTTCTCCCCCATCCAAATATATTCCGTGACAATATCTCTGTAACAGTCTCTACTACGACAATATCGGCACACTGCTGATTGCAGTTGCCAATCAGGGGTTTCAGTTTCCATTATTGATAATTATTTTTGAGAAAGCTAGTTAATGCAGTGGGTGACAACAACACACAAGCAGTCTGCAACGAACAATAATGTAATAAACACAGAGGTGTTAAGTACCTAAGTTACTGGATCTGCTAATTTCTTTTCTAAAAGACTAAAAAAATCACTGCATTTCACCAACATTTATGGAAAAAAATTGTACAAATTTAAAGCGCCTAAGAAATTGCATTTTGTAATTTTTCAATTTATACATAAAGCAAAAGTGTTATTTTATTTCACTAATTCTAAGGTAATCTAAAATTACATTTCAAATGCAAAATTATCAGTGAAAGTGTAATTTGATGGAGTGAAGAATCCAAGCAGTTAGTATTCGTACACAAGGCATCTAGGACAAGGTTAAGTAAAATAATAATAAAATAATAGTATTATTTAATTATTATAACAAATTCATTTAAAAAATTAGGCTACCACACCACATACCACTACCATACAAAAACTGACTAGGTGGTAGTTTCGTGACAACTCACCCGGATTGGCACCACCGCCATACCTATTCCTACCGTCATAATGTCATGACGTGTTCCGGTTCGGAGGGTAAGGTAAACTTACTTTTGCTTGAGGCTTAACATCCGGGCTTCAGGTTGGCAACGCACCATTAGCACCTTTGGTGTCTCTAGGCGGTGTGAATTTTTTATCATCAGGAAATCGATCTGCTTGTTTGCTTTCCAATATCATAAATAACACGGTGTTAGTGACGGCAAGCCTAGGCTCGTTTTTTACGAGTTGCCTTGCACAGGAAGGCAAATAGTCTAATCTGCAAAGGAGCCCGGACAAACAGTTATTACTGCGTATTGTTGGATTTTTTTCTAACGTCACGAGATGACATGTGTAAACGTAGGTAATTACAGATTAATACAACTTGTTGGTCGAAACTCGTACTATAGGTACCTAGACTTGTCGCTAGATAAACCTATGCATGATAAAATTGGTAAAATTCTCTATGTATTAAAAGAGAACATGTTTTAATTTAGATTACAAGATTTCTGTATAACCTCTGTTACTAAGTTGTATAACATACACTAGGGTATCTACCTAATTACATTTCTGTTTGGTAACATTAGTAGCGCCAGCGCACTCCAGCCACATTTCGGTGACAGATTTACCTATATGGCACACATATTTCTACCATCGGATAATGTTAATTTTACTTGTTTCGGTCAGTCAAATAAGTAATTTATGAAATAATTACTAAGGCTCTAAAAATAGACCTAAAGTTTTTTGTGCCCTAAAAAAGCCCAATATGCATATTTCAGCCCTAAATTTGGGGCTAAAAGCCCTAAGTTGGGACGCCTGATTAAATCGCTAGTATTTAATCCTTCAGTTAACGATGATGTAAAGTCTCAGAAACCGGCATGTTCGAATAAAAAAGTATGGAGCTGGAGAAAGCTAGGCACGTCTACAATGATCATAATATTCGGCGCTCTTCGTTTACTATTTATTGGACTTAGCGCGAAGATATATTCATAGGTATGCATGTGCAACTACGAATTGTTTTCAGGAATTTGAAATATAAATGAAACTTACCTGATGTAAGTAGAAATGGAGAGGAGGTACAAAAAATAGTATTCCTGAGTCCACTACAGATGCTAACGCATCAGACAGAGAGCTCCCTTAATGTCACGTAGTATCGTATAAGTACTATTAATTTCGTCATAAATAAAGACTTCATTTACTTCACTTTGTTTTTCCTTAGGAGTCCAATTTGGTAAACAAACACCACTTGAAAGAAAAACATCGAAGTTTCACATTAATCTCACGCACTGAACTAAATGTTATTGGTTTTACATATTCGAAACTTAGTTACCTACGGTATGTTTAACACTGAAATCTGTTTCGAATTCATCAATTTAACCCATAAAATTTGCAAAAAAATTTTAGAAATTAAAATCTATTTGCACAGATAAGTAACACAATATGAACTTGACAGACCTTTAGATTGTTTATGAAATTTATAGACATGAGCAATGATGAATGCATTTGAATGACAAAAAATGAATGATTCTTTTGAAACGATAAACAGTTTTGAAATTAAAATAAATAGCTTGTTATCCTTTAGTAAACAGTTTAGATCTTAAAATGTTGTTTTGTGGAATGCAGTTTTTTTTTTGCAAAATATAGGCTTCCAATCGGTTTTAAGTAATCGACTTTAAGAAGTAATTAAAAATCATTCAACCAAATACAATGTTAGATTGTGATATTCTAGCAATGCAACAAGAAAAATTCAAGTATCGAGTATAATTATCTAACATACATGTGTTTTTCCTTGGGGTTTAGATAAAGTAAAAAACTACCATTCGTTACATTTACTTTTCAGGAGAACGAAATTTATTTGCAAAGATAAAAAGTAAACTATGATATTGAAAATGCATATATATTGATTAAATCTTTTTTCGAGATGAATACCCTAAAATGAGAGTATATAAAAGAAATATTTATAATTTTCAATTTATTTGATATTACTGTTGATTAACAAAAAATAATATAATAGTCTTAAAAACAAAAAAAATATCGACTCCAACTAATCGATTCTAAGGAGTAGTCGGGTGTTTTAGATCGTTTGTTGTCATATGTCTGGTGGCCTTGCCTGTATATTACGAGTGCTAAAGTGTTAAGATTTTTAACCTCATTTGGTTTTGCTACTGACTTGTGTTTGCTTTGTGATTTCGAACTTGTTTTTCTCTAGATTAACAATGATTTGGCCACTCTTTAAGTTAAGTAACGACCAGGTAAGCATTTTTTTTTAATGGAATAGTTTTAATAACTAGCACAACTTCTTTATTTTTAATTATTAAATGGTGCTTTAATTATTCATTCGCAATGAGTTTCAAAATAAAAAAAAAGTAGCACGATGTTTCATAACAACAAATGTAAACCTATAATATATAATAACCTAATCTTTTTTTAAAACTCTGATTTCTGTAAACAAAAAGCACATTACAACAAAACATCAAAGTTTTACACCAATCATATGCATTGAATTCAACATTAATGGTTCGGAGTATTCTTTCGCTCTAAGCAGAATGTTTAACACTAAAATCTGTTTCTAATTAACCATTTTAACACATTAAATTTAAATAAGGTTTCGGTCAGTTTTTAAATTTTCTTTACTAAATGTGATACTATATGTGTTTTGTAACCACAATTATAGATGTGCACATCTGGCTCGATACAATGCTTAATGGCTATTAAGTTCGCAAAAGTTAACAATGACCTTTACGAGTTCAGATCCTATTGTAGTTTGCTAAAACAAAAACAATAAAACGCAGATAATGTGTCTTACTCTCCATTATAATTAAAGTAGCGCCGCCTTTCTTGGTTTTTCGGACATTTTTTTTACTTTTCTATATTGATGCTATTATAGGGTAAGCACGAAAAAAACGTACTAACTTTAAATTTTCTTTACAAAAATATCAAAAACTTTTTAATATTTTTGTAATATGTGTCATTTACTTATCTAGGAAAATAACAACTACAACAACCAGCGCCAACCGGGCACACATCCAATCCCGGGCACCAACATTTCCATTAGAAAACTCAAAACACAAACTTTCTACTTTTTCCCTGTCACCCGACCCGGGGATAACCTCAAGAAGCTAAGTCCGGCGCCAAACCGCCAGACCACAGAGGCGATCAGATTTTAAACGTAATTTCCATTACAAGTTTTCCTGAAAAAAAATTGTCATTCAACACTTATTTTCTTACCAAATATACATATCCATTATGTTTTGGCAAGAAATAAAGATAAACAAACACACTTTCCCTCATACCATATTACTACTTTTAATATAGCACTACTATTTACTAAATTACTATACTAGTATTGACCAAAAATATTATTCATTCACGGTAGTTGTCATTCTTGTTAATTCGGTCTTTTGATAATTCCCAACCCTATTCATTGTCTACGGCTTCCTAATGTCATTATGCCGCCATTGTTGTTTACCAAATTGGACTCCTAAGAACAAGCCGACTTTTTTCTTATACTAAAATTTACTAATTTTGCATTGTACACAAAACATAACTAGAGCTTGTTTTTTAATCTCGTCTCAAAGACTGAATCACAGACTGAATTGACCGCACAGACTACTTAGAGATACTACGTATCAGACCATAGAACAATTATAGTATCAAAGAGTAAAGTAACTGTCCACAAAGGAAACCTCTTTGCCGATTTTGGAAACCTATGGAAACTACCGCTGTCTGGTGACTGATTAATTAAAATAAATGTGTCAGTTAGGTATATATTATATTTACACACACACTAAGGATATTTTTTTTTATTTTCGTGGTATTGTAAGGCTACGCGCACACTGTAAGAATATACTGTAACTGTGATCACCACCAGAACGCATAGCCACACCACATCGTCTCAAATTAGTCAAGTCTTTTCATGAAACGATCACATAGATTTTTCATACATTTATATTACATATTACAAAAGGAATTAAATAAGCGTGAAAAGTGCGGCAGTGTTCTCTAATCGAGGCATTGCACCCAGCGAACGGATGAAATCCAGTTGTAACCCGGGTACCATCTGAATGTTCGACAGAGTAATCTCCTGGGAAAAATCAACAAAACACTTAGGGGTCATTCTAGACAAAAACATGTCGTTCGAACCGCATATTTCACGTGTCATAAACAAGGCTAAGTTCATACTTGGCCGTTTCTATTATCTAATCAATAAAAACAGTAAATTGTCACTTCGTAACAAAGTGACAATTTACAAAACATGTGTTAGGCCTACATTAGCTAACGCTAGTGTAAATAACGGCTGCCCGCTCAAACCCGGTGTTAGCACCCGTGTCACAACATGTGTGTAGTCACAACACACCGGACGCGAACGTGTCCATCAAACTTAGAAGACCCCGCCACGTGTTATCGAATCTTTCCCAACCCGAACACAAATTCTCAAGACATTACACTACACCGTTGCCGCCGGTCTCGACGAAGAAGATCTGCCTTGCGCCCGGCGCCTAACGCCGAACGACGAGCCGCCACTACTCCTCCATCATGTCCACCCAGTAACCAGAACGCAGCACCAAGTCGAGGTACGGTCCGGGAGACAGTCCTTGTTGCTGGCGTTGTAGGAAACAGTCCAATACATTTAAGTCATTTGTTTTGTTTTTTCGTTCCACGTAACGCCTTAATTACGATTCGTCTCTTAAATTTTTTTTGGATTGGATTGGGATTGATGACCCCCTTTATCTATGGGGCCCTGGGGGGTGATTATGTAACTCAGTTACCAACTCAAAATGCATGAGTGTACATCGAATCGCTGTCAAATGACGTGTTTTGTATTTGCTATCTCCAGTGACCAACAGAAATACAATAGAGATAGCAAACACAAATGACGTCATTTGATGTACACTTTTACAGTTTGAGTTGACAACTGAGATACATAATCACCCCCCTGGACAGAAGCCTAAAAAGCCCATAGGTAGATCCGCCTCTGGTTTTGGCTCATTCTTAGTGCAAAGACTCGCACTGGCCATCCTCCGTGGTAATGCCGCTAGTGTCATGGGTACTTTTGCGCCACGAATGCTTCAGAGTGGCTTATTTGAATAAATATCTGTTAATTTTTTATATAGTTTATTTTCTATTCTGTTCAGACGTTTAGTTGTGTTAGTAAATTTTGCTCTTTTTTATATATTGTTAAACTTTGTTTTAAATTGAAATAAATACAATAATTATATTGATTAAAAAATTGATTGAAATGAAATTTAATTAATATTATTTATGTGTATTAAGATTTATGTATGTAGATGTAAAATATTTAAGCAATCTGCCACATTCTGTCAAGCTAAACATGTATTGAAATTAATTACCTATGTAAAATATATGTATATGTTTAATTGAATAAAATAATTTCTTTATTTTTCAGTTTCCATATTTATTTCAAATAATTTCAATGCAATGTCAACAAGTGTGTAATAGATATAACTAAATTTTAACTTTATTTAAAACTGTAAAAAGAAATGATGAAATATGTAATAAATAAAAGATTTTAAAAATGAAAATACATACAAATATTTTACTAGGTAGTTACTTAACGTTACTAACATCTTTGCACACCGTAATGTAGGATATATTAGTACGATTAAATATGTTTGTAAAAAAAAATCTTAACCTGTGTGTAGGTTATACCACATTAAATAACTTTCATTTCATTTTCAACAGTCTCTGCTACAAGGGACTTGGTGTATAAAGATATGTATGAATTAATGGGTATCTCAGCAAATAACTTAATTGACTAAAACACTTTTTACACACATCACAATTGTGAATCCAGTTCTATCCAGCATGAATTTATGTGTGTTTCTTCAAAGTACCTATTCAATTAAAACACTTTTTACAAAGATACGCTGATAAGGTATGAATTAATTTGTGTCAATTTAAACTATTTAATTAACTGGTATACTTTTTACATACATCATATTGGTGTGATTTCGTTCCAGTATGAACTGAAATGTGGGGCATTTCACGTGAAGTGGACAGGGAAAAAAAAATGAGGTTCTGAAAAGCGACCATATTCGGCCAATTTATACTTCTAGCAAGTATGAGTGACTACACAAAATACTTTTTAAATATATTGTATATTCACCAAGTTATAGGTTTCTAAAGCATTGTTGTGATTTTAATTACAATTTTATTTTACATAGCGATATATATTAAACATATACTGTTCTTTTAGAGGATAAAATAAAATAAAAAATTTTTTTCCTGTTCGAAACAGGAAGTGAACTATTCAAACCAGAATTACAGTCATTCCGACCATTTTTTTTTCTTTCAAATTGTAGCTTAACAGATATTAAAAATACACTAGAAAGTTGAAAATGGGATCTCTGATAGTTTAGGAGCTAGATTGATTAATGTACACACGCGTCGCAATGGGCGTGATTTCTGGCATACGCATAAGTAGAGTAGTTTGCGCGATATTGCTTTAAAACTTGCAACCACAGAACAATATTAGTCACAGAGAAGAATTGTAACTACATATACAATAAATGCAACCATAGCCTTACACAGCTACGAGGCAGTGGCGCCCCGTAGGTATAGCAAACGAAAACTACTGGGAATGGGATTCTTTTTATATTTAATATTTAAATACTTTTTAATTTCTTGATAAAAAAAAAAACAAATTGCCACTAAAATTTAGAAAACACAATATCGTTGATTCAACTTACAAAAAACACTTACATACGCGAAGGGAACAATAACATTGCAATAAGTAGAAATTTTAGGGGCAATTATCTAATAAGGCAATTATGTCATGCAAAGAAAATAACAAGTAAAACAAAAAATGTTTTTTAACAATTTAATTCTTAATTTTTCTAACATTTCATCAATAGTTTTTTGTGTCTGATGCAAATGCAAGAAAACAGTAGGAGCAGGTTAAGAAATCTGTTATAAATCACATTCATGTCTTCATTTGGCATTTTTGTATGATCATTTACGGACATTTTCAACAAAATTCACCGATTTCACCATTTTCTAAAAATCACTAGCAAGGTAACCTAAAAAGTTTTCTGGCGTAACTATAATACGCCCAACGTCCTTTTGTAAAAAATAAACACTTGAGACCAGTAAAAACACCGTAATCTTTAAATTGGAATGATGTGGTGAAATCACAACTCAATTAACACAAAATATCGTCACGGATCAATTAATGTTTTTATAATAATGGCGGCTTCGGATTTCAAACAAACTTGCAAGTCTGTGTGACCGGTTAAGTCAAATAAATAATATGAAAAATCAGCAATTACCTAAATAATTGAATAATGAGCTTTTTATTAAAATGTAACGAATACATTAAAAATAACAATATTTTAATAACACTTGTATATATATTAATTTTTTGGTAGTGCAGCCTATAGCAGCACACACACATGCAAACATTTTGTATGTGTTAAGTGCGAAAATACGTCTATACGAGAAACAGGATCCTGCTTGCAACTTTATTAATATTCATGATTTATATTTTATATCATTTTAGCGTTTTAACCTTATTTAATTATAATGGAATATAATACAAATAAAACTACATAATACAAATACAAATTAATAAAATATTAAAAAGAACAAAAACGTTTTTATAAAGCGGTAGACGAGTTTTATATGCGAAACGTGACTACTAGCGCCATCTGTTAGTAATGTGCAGTACTTTTTTTGTCCCAGAGTCAAACCTATCTACAAGGAAGAGATAGAAGTATGACGCCTAGTGTTTCGTTAATTTAAACTTCAGTCAGTTGTTCAGTTTGGCGCAACTTTCGTATCAAAAAATAAGTTTGCTATGTTTTTTATTCGCCCAAATCATATGACACTAGTTGCCTTATATCTGACTTCTATTATTTCTGCCTTATTTCTGCCTTATATCTGATATTCTGACTGACCTTTAGACTTACTTTCAAATTATACGGGTTATACTTTTTCAAGTAAACTTTGTACGCATTCGGGTTTGCTATGTATCTATGGAAGTCCTGCCTCTATTACGTAGTATATTTATATACTCTTTGCAGTTGTTGTTTAACCGCTCAGCAAAGAGTAAAGTAATTGTCCATAAAGGATCCGCTCAGCGACTTGTGCACGTTTTAAGACAGTTGTTATTATAAATAATGGCGCCGTATGGTGATCGATGTTTTAACACATTTCGATTAATACTTCATCGAAAAATTAAAAATTTAAGGAAAATATCTGGTTGTTTAGCACCCACGGCTTTCACGAGATATTTACGTATGTGCTTCCTGTAGGAAACGACTTTTAAATGAATCTCCTCCAGCAGCTAATGAAGACTTTGTGCAATGCAGTCAAACATTTATTCCCGAAGATAAGTTTAAACATATTTCCACCCAAACCGGCACATCCATAGAAAACGAAGAGATTTTGAAGCAGCTAAAAAAATATTTAATGATCCTTCTACTTCTATGAAAACAATGATATTAATTATTTTAATTATTAATGGCACCCACTTTATGGAGTGAAAATAAACTGTCAGAAGAATTCGGAACGTCCAGACGACAAGCAAAAAAAGCAAAATAACTTGTCAACTAATCTTGTCAATTAGTACGGTATCTTGTGCTCTCCGAATCCACGCGGTGGCCGTAAACTGCCAGTCGAGACGGAGAACTTGGTTAAAGATTTTTATCTACGAGAAGACATTAGCCGCATAATGCCTGGTAAAAAAGATTTTATATCTCTTAAATTAGACGATGGAAAAAGAATGCACATACAAAATAGCTCCTGCTCTGTAACATTGACGAACTTTATCAAAAGTTTAAAAATGAATATCCGAACATCAAGGTAGGCTTAACAAAGTTTTTTACACTAAGACCCGAACAATGTGTCATCGCAGGTGACTCCGGAACACATATGGTATGTGTTTGTACTTACCATCAAAATGTAAAGTTGATGTTGAATGGAGGAGACATTGCCAATCTTACAGCTGGAACTGCTATGCATCTTTCATCTTATAAGGATTGCCTTCGTAAGATGATGTGTCCAAATCCCACACTGTCATGTCATTTAATGACTACGACGACACCGCCAAATGAACGCTGTAATTCTTGTCCGAGCTTAAGTGCAATTCGAGAGCATTTAAAAATCATTTTTGATAACAATCACGTTACAGACGTGCAGTATGAAAAATGGGATGGCACAGACCGTTACACGATATCTACTCGACTTTTACCTTCTGATAGTTTTGCAGATGAGTTATGCGACGCTTTGGACCTTTTAAAACCTCACGCTTGTATTGCAGAGCAACAGGCAATTTATTTTAAAACTCTTAAGGAGACTATCGATGAAGGTCAAATTCTCGTGCAAAATCACATTTTGCAGAAAATTACAGTTTTATTGTCCAAGATGCTGCTCAATCCTTTCATTGGAATAATGAACAGGCAACGCTTCTAACGTCAGTTTACTACTACAGAGACGCCAGTGAAGTAAAACACGGCAGCATTGTTATGATTTCTGACGACTTAAAACATGACACAGACACGTTCTATGCTTTTCAAAAGGAACTACACAAACATCTTTTAGAAAAATCAATAGATGCATTAAAAGTCATATACATAACCGACGGGGCTAGCCAACACTTTAAAAACAAATTTAACTTTGTGAATCAATTTTATTACAAAGAAGACTTTAATGCAGATGCAGAGTTACATTTTCATGCAACATCTCACGGAAAGGGGCCGTGCGAGGGTCTGGGGGGAATCTGAAACGTTTAGCTGCACGTGCAAGTTTACAGTTACCTCCAAGTAAAGCAATTGTAACCCCAATACGATTGTATGAATGGGCAAAATCATCTTTAAAACAGACAGCCATTTATTTTTGTTCTGAAGACGATATACAAAGTCAAAGAATTTTTTTGGAACCCCGGTTTGCTTCTACAGTTACTATTCCAGGAACCAGAAAGTTTAACAGTTTTGTTCCAACGACCAGAGGCCTTCTTGTAAAGAGGACCAGTTCTGCCATAGATTCCCATTGCAAATTTTGCAAAACATTGCAAAATTCCCGATTTGGGCCTCGACTGCCGCGCTCCATTCTTAATTCCAGTTTGTTCAAGTAAACTTCGTGTATACAAACAATTTTTTTAGTCTGTAGCAGAATAAACAACCCGTCGTATTAAAAAGTTTGAAGTATGTCAACATTGTAAAAAAAATTTCGGAACGAGTTGAGTTGGCATGATTTATTCATCCGTTGCGCTTTTTTCGAGTATGTGGTCGGTTAGTGACTTGAAAACAAAAAGTGATGTGAAAATGTGTTAGTTAAGTGTTAAAATTATATTTTGGTAAGTAATAAACAATTTTATAAAACACTACACATCATTTAACTAGTTTTACATAAAATTTAGCGATATTTAAGTCGGTAATGTATGTATGTATGTACTTGTGACGTAACGTCCCGCTCGATTTTAACTATTTCTAATTATGTAATAAATTATTCTTGTAAATAACATTTGTAATATGTTTATATGACATATCTACAGATATACATTTATATGCTTTTAATACATAAATCGTAAGATATCATCGTTATTCGCCAATTTTATTTTGCCGCCATTTTTCGCCAAACGTGCTGGCCATCGGGCAGGAAAAACGCTTTTGCTTTTGGACTATTGACCGGTTATACTGTATGTAAGAATACATACAATAAGTATTATGACCGTTAATTTGAAGAACACTTGTTTTTAAACACTGTATCTCATTGTGCATCAGCCAATATTGTTTTTCTCTGTCTATTTATTGAATCCCTACCTGGCAAAGCTAATGCACAGCACTCTTTTTGGTAACTATCTATGTAATTTATACTCTAATCCTAAACTCTTACGAGCTACCTGACAGAGAGGTAGATGGTCTTTTATACTCGAGGTATTTGACATTTTTTTATTTACTCTAACACCACTTACCAATGCCATTGTTAGCATCATAATCGATGTATTCATACTCGAAGTTATCTTCATCATATAATTCGTTATTAGTTTTATTTTCTAGGTTTTCTTCATTATTACTTATTTCGGTTTCCGGTTTCACATCAAAATCAGTACAAGAGTTTACTAACTGTAGTGTACCTAAAAAAATGGTTACAAACATTTAACATAAACCGCCAGTTTCTAAAAGGCCAAACAAAACAGCAATCACAAAACAATATATTAAAAATGATTAACTCCAAAGTAAGTAAAGAAAGAGATAACCGAGGCCTATAGACATCATAGATGTTACAGGTGCGTTGGTATCTTATGGCCGCGACGTTAGGCCTATTGTGCAAGATTACCGCTTACCCTGCCCTCCGCGCTGGAACACGACAGTCACTATGGCGGCAGAAAAAGATAGAGCGGTGGATACTTTTTAATAGGCCTAGTTTCTGCACAGCACTCTATCGCCAGTGGTGGTAACTTGGCGTGAAAGTGGGTAAAAACAAATACAATTTGCAGATGTTTGAAGATCCGAAATCAAACATAGGATACATTATTCAAAAAACTAGCAGCTCTTTCCTGCTTCCGGCTTATTTTTTTAATATTTTACCCCTTATTGGTAAGGACTCATTTGCAGAATAGAATAGATCTGTCTTCCTGCCAGGTAGGTCGTACACACCACCGTCGCTAACACCATGCCATCTGACTAGGTGGTAGCCTCTACCTATTCCTGCCGCCATAACGGCAACGCTTGCTGTTGACGTCTTCTAACTTATTTTTGTTGGATGTTAGCAAAAAACTTATTTTTGCTATCATCCCGGCTTACAGGTTGGGAACGCACCATTACCACCCTTGTAGTCTCTAGGCGGCGGGAAATTCTTACCATCACGAAATCCGCCTGCTTGTTAAATTAAAAATCTGCTTGTTATTCTTCCAATATCATAAAAAATAATATCTTGTCTGCTGTTAATCTTAATATACTTTCTCTTTCAGCTACTCATCATTTTCCCAACACTAGACCTTCTCTCCTTGATCTCATAATTGTGTCTCGCCTTAATTGTGTTAACCCTCATGGCCAAAATCCCTTTTTGCTTTTCTTATCACGATCTAATTTTTTTGTCCTATAAAGTCCGAGTTCCCAAGGAAAAAGCCCCCTTTAAGTTACGATGCTCGTTCAACAAGATTGACGTAAGCGCTTTGAAAACTGATTTCAACGCAGTTGATTAGACACTAATTCTTCATGGTGATGATATAAATTTGATGATCAAATATTTCAATGACACTTTACTGCGTTTATTTGACAAGTACGCTCCAGTGAAGAGAATAAGAATAAAACAGACCTGCACTATGGATTAATGCGGATATTAAAACTGCTAAGTCCAATCGGAATAAATTAAAACGCCTTTTTAATAAGTTCCCAACAGACAACAACCTGGCTCGATATAAGTCTTTGCGTAATTACTGTAACCACTTATGTCGAACAGCTAAACATCGTTACATCCATAATACGATTGCCAGTGCTGGATCGGATAAAGTCTGGAGATTCCTTAAATCTCTCGGTATTGGCAAACTTCCTTCTTCCTGTATCAATAACATTGATTTAAATGCCCTGAATAGGTTTTTTTCCACTCCTCCCCTAACATTAGATAGTTCCACTAAGCTTGCTACTCTAACGAATATTTCTTCTGTTCACATGCAGCAATGTCCTACGTTCGATCTTCAGCTGGTTGCGCCTATTGACGTTAAGAAGCATATTTCTTCCATCTCCTCACCAGCAACGGGTTGCGATAACGTGTCCCCTAGAATGATAAGACTCCTCCTCCATGACGTTCTACCTTTCCTTACTCACATTTTTAATTATTCACTATCTTCTTACATTTTTCCTTCCATCTGGAAACAGGGTCACATTATCCCACTCCCTAAAGTATCCAATCCGGTGTCGCTTACGCAATTTCGTCCAATATCTATCCTTCCTTTTCTGTCGAAAGTTCTTGAGTTATTTGTACATGCGCAACTGGTACGCCTTATTCATGGCAATGAACTCATATCGTCTTGCCAATCTGATTTTTGCCCAGGTCACAGCACCCTGACCACTTTAGTCAAGGTCTCAGATGATATCCGCAATGCTATGGATGTCGGGCAATTTACAGTTACTGTCTTTTTAGACTTGATTATCGCTTTCAATTCAATTAATTTTGATATCCTTTTAGCAATATTTCGTTTTCTTAACATCTCTGATGCTGCGATTGACTGGTTTAAGTCTTACCATGAGGGGCGCTCCCAGCGAATCTTTGAACACGAATCCCTTTCCGAATGGACCACATTGATTGCTGGCGTTCCTCAGGGTGGGATTCTATCTCCCCTTCTAATTTACTTCAAAATTCCATCTTTACGCTAATGATCTTCAGCATTACCGTCACATTAATGTTGAGGATTTAGCTAGCACAATTACTCAAATTAATCTAGTCTTAAAAATATTCACTCATGGGCGCAATCCTTTGGCCTCTTAGTAAATCCATCAAAATCTCATACCGTGTTTATTGGGAGTCGCTTTAAACTTAAATTACTTTCAAACGTCCCACCCATTCTTTATAAAAACATCAAAATCTCCGCATCAGATAACTTTACTAATAAGAGTAATAAGAGTAGTTTTTAGTTTAAATTTTTCATGGGACTCTCATGTTAACAGCATCAGCCAAAAAGACTATTTTTCTCTCCATTCTCTTAAACCCTTCCAAAACTTACTTCCACTAAAAACGAAAATATCCCTTATGACTTCCCTTATACTACCAATTTTAGATTACGCGGATTCTTGCTATCCGGATGCTGCTGAGGAACTTTTAAATAAGCTCGAGCAATTACAAAATCTTTGCATTCGGTTTATTTACGGCCTTCGCAAATACGATGATCACGTATCGCAGTACCACGTCCAACTGAAATTTTCCCATTCGTCAGCGCAGAAATATTCATCTATTGTGTCTCCTTTTTAACATCATTTTTAACCCTAATGCTCCAAAATATTTGAAAGGGCGTTTCCATTTCCTTCATCTTTCGGGTTCCCCTTGTCCTTCCGTAGCTGCGCTTTTACGTTTTCCTACTCATAACTCAAGTTTTTGTTCCCACTCTTTCACAGTACATGCTATACAGCTATTGAACTCCCTTCCCCTTGATATTCGTAATAGTAAATCCATAACCACATGTAAAAAGGTATGTTGGGGTAAGGGCGGACGGATTTTACGCCAATTGGAAAGATGTTGTAAAAACTGATTTTTCTCAACATCTGTTTGAGATAAAATTCTAAAATGTGGTGCTTTTACATTTACTTTTTTTATATTTTGCGATTCTCAAACTTTGTCACGCCAAGTAATGAACTATCCAGATTCGAGTGAAAGATCGGATGTGATTTGGAACTAAGTGTTAGATTACTTATGGAAATATTAGCGAATGCAGGCTATATAACTAAGCCAATTATATGTAAGTGTATGTATAAGTCGTAGTGTATGTTTGTGGATGGACATGGGTATATTATTCGGCTTATTCCTATAACATACAGTAAGTAAGTACAAGCAGAATGTAGAAAAACCAAAGTTCAGAATGAGGTGCAGAATAATAAGTGGGTGTGTGGGTAATCAGGTTTTTAATCAACCTGTTTAATAATTAAAAGGAATGTTTACAAATTAATAAACTTTTATTGAATACCTACTTACAAACCTTGGTTTTATTTTTTTTTTGAAAATCATCTTACATTATTATAAGTAATTAAGTAGTTAAAAGTGAAATTAGTTTAACTCAGTGTCATGATAGAAAACACAATATCTAGTGAAATTGGTAGTTAAATATTGTGTTATGAAAATAAAATGATGTAGAAATATTGGCGTAACAATAAAATCAAATTTTAATTAACAAATATGAAAGACGTATTTAGTAAAATAATCTTAAATAAAAGAAATACTTACTTGTTAAAGTGAATTATAATAATACAGTGATTTTGTTGAAAAAAAAATCAATTACAATCAATCACCAATATCGATTTTTAAATGAATCTTATTTTTAAATCAACTTGCCGTATTCACAATCTTAAATTTGGTCTCATTAATACTAAATTGACATTAGTCTTACAGCTCTACTGATAGATACGTTTAACAAAATAAGTAATTACTTAATACTAATCAATGATGATTTGATTCCTGTCTTTTTTAGGACTTTGTCACTGAGAGTGGATAGATTGATACCGAAGTGTCGTAAAGAAACACTTATTCTTTATAATTTACAGCTATTTCTAGATCTTCTTAGGTATATGAAATAGGTCGTCATTTTTTCTGGTATAATTTCGATGCATCTACAAGTAAATAAATATATATTAAATATCACTAATAATTAACTAAAAAATAATAGCCAAGAAGTTGGAATGGTAATTAAAATTAATTGAAATCTATCACTATGACCCTGACCAATGGTGATTTTTTGCCAACCAAACACAATAAACACTCGTATTTACCTTAAAACCGTAATATTAAGTATATTTTAGCATAATAATGATTTCAGTAGTATAAAAATTAAAAGAAACAGTGACAGACTTCTACTTTCTAATAACTACAGAATAAAACTACTGACTAACTCGTAGTTTAGAAACAAAATATTAATTCAAAGTTTGACATTCACTGCCTCGTTTAACATTGGTGAAGACCAGACGATTTCATCCTATCTTTACCCGTCAGGGGTAAGTACGGATATCAGCTGACAGCGATCCTAGACATGACTTGATTAGCTACCTAAAACCGAGTGTTTAGAAGAAATAATAACAAAATAAGCAGTAGTTTTTGATAAATAGCGAAACAAAAATGCATGAGCAAGATCGGATAAAAGAAAAGTTCACAAAAATTATCTTACTTACATACATATCTTCACGCCAAGTCCCTTACGGGGTAGGCAGAGAGTATCGAGTGCCAGACCTCACGATCCTGACAAACCTGTCTTGCTTCCTTCACATTCATAACCCTTTTCATACAACGACGCCGGTTTCGGAGACTCTTGACACCACCCTCGGATAATATCCGATTGATCTGATCGTGAAATGTCAGCCTTGGTCTCCCCGGGTACCTACATCCATCCACATTCGCATTGTATATCTGCTGTGTCAATCTTCATCTGTCATTCTTTCCACATGACCGAACCAGCGGAGCATGCCCTTTCGCATTTTAACACCAACACTTTCTTTCCATCCCACTCTTTCTCGGATCTCACTGTTACGAATGCGGTCAGCGAGCGTTGCACCACAGATTTTCCGTAGTGCTCTCATTTCGACCGCATTTATCCTACTTTCATGCTCCTTCTGACATACCCAACTCTCGCTTCCATACAATAACGTTGGAATTAGCACAGAATTTTGCAAAGCGAGTCTAGCTTTTTGACTCAAAACCTCGCTTTGGATTAGCTTACCCAACGCTCCATTCACACTATTCCCTGCACTCACTCTCCTCTCTACATCCGCGGTGTACCTTCCATCCTTGCTAAAAGCATAACCAAGATATACAATTTCATTCACTTGTTCCAGCACTACATCATCAACCAAAACTCTTACATCCGTTCTGGCTACGTCTCTTTCAAACACCATTATTTTGGTTTTCATCGCATTCAAATGGAAGCCCCTTTCCTTACAATCTCCTTCCATAACTGTGACCAGTGTTTGCAGCTCAGATGGTGTAGAGCCCAAAAGTACAGCATCATCTGCATAAAGCAGGCAGTTCACCACTTGGTCACCCATACGCATTCCCACATTCAATGATCTTAATCTTTGAAGACATTTGTCCAAATATAAGATAAACAAGCGCGCTGACAACACACAACCCTGCTTGACGCCAATATTAACATCAAACCAAGGCGATATGTTGCCATCCACCCGCACGCATGCTTTACAGTCTAAATACATTGACTGCACCGCACGCAGCAGGGACCCGACTATCCCATAATCTGGCAAAATGTCCCAAAGTTCCTTACGTACAACCCTATCAAACGCTTTTTCGACATCCACAAAACCGCAGAAAACCTTCTGACCAACAGCCAGATGCTTCTCTACAATGTTGCGGAGCGAAAACACTTGATCCGTACATCCTCTTCCAGACCTGAAACCGCCTTGAGCCTCCCACAATGTTCCATCGGACAATTATCTTGGTTTTCGAATTTCACCATAACACACGTTCGGATTGTCAGAGCGGCTGGCAAAAACTGAAGGCCGATGCAAAATAAAATGGCGTTGTACGCAATGTTGTCATCATTAATAAATACCGTTGCGTTTTATAAATTTTGATCTTAACCCGTTTCCGTTCTTACCCCAACATACCTAAATCGTTTAAAACTGTTTTACTCCTCTAGTCCATAATGGTAGCACGTATTGTTAGAACTTTACTTATAGTAGGTATAACATTTATATTAGTTTTTTTTACCTTTTTTATTATTGCAATATACATATGTCGGAAGATCATGAGCTAATATACCTATTTTCTAATATCTGTGGTCATGAGTGTCGTTTGTGCAACGTGTGGCGCATCTGCTTGTAACGTCGGAAAGTCATGCACAGAGTATAGTTGTGATATTGTGGTCATTTGTACATTTGGCGCCACAGGTGCATCGGAATTCTCGTAGCTTGTTTCCTATTGGTTGGTTTATCGGGAAGTCATGAATAAAGTTGCTTCGTTAGCACAACAGGTGGCGCATTAGCAAGTTACTTGTTTCTTATTGGTACGTTTGTCGGGAAGTCATGGATAAAGTTGTCTCATTAGCACAACAGGTGGCGCATTAGCAAGTAACTCGTTTCTTATTGGTCCGTGTATATAAACCCTAGCGACGCCATATTGCGGCAGACATGCTTTGTTCACGTCTCTCAGCATTTGGACCACTGTCTAGTACGGAGGTCGCCACTGGTAATAGGCTCTCCCTGTCATAGGTTGACAAAGAGACACTTCTAGGTCTCAATTGTTAATTCAATTGGGATCTTGGGGCCCAGGATGTGGGTCGTCCGGGGGGGTGCATTATTCGGTCGGCACTCATGTTAAGAGAGGTGGGGTGGAGCCCTTCTTTCCACTTCGGGGGTTTAGCGTTTGCGTAAGCACGAACACCGTGACGTGTTTACGTAGTGTTGTCATAGTAGCAGGCTAACTCCAATGTTTGATGGTTTGTTTAGTAACAAATGGCTATACGCTATAGTTGTTTGTGCGTGATTGTGGTTATGTTTGTAAACAGTGTGGTGAGTACTCTATTGTTTATTATTATGAGGTTTACGATGTGGTTGTACGACTAGATCAGGTGTTACGGCTTTGTTTTGATATTTCTGAATTATTCACTAACTACCCTCAAGTTGTGAGCTCTCGGCCTACTAGTTCCGTGGTTCCCGTTCGGCCCGCGTATGTGTGATAATACATCTCCGACACATATAAGTATTAAGTTAGTATTTATGTAGAATAGTTTATAATTTTAATTAAGTTTTTTTGTCTATCGCTTTTTATTTTGTATCTTTTTTCTCTATCTTAGCTTAGCTGTAAGCACAGAACAATATTACTCACAGAGAAGAATTGTAACTACATATACAATAAATGCAACCATAGCCTTACACAGCTACAAGACAGTGGCGCCCCGTAGGTATATCAAACGAAAACTACTAGGAACGGGATTCTCTTTATATTTAATATTTAAATACTTTTTAATTTCTTGATAAAAAAAAAACAAATTGCCACTAAAATTTAGAAAACACAATATCGCTTATTCAACTTACAAAAATCACTTATAAATGCGAAGGGTACAATAACATTACAATTAGTAGAAATTTAGGGGCAATTATTAAATGAGGCAATTATGTCATGCAAAGAAATAACAAGTAAAACAGAAATTGTTTTTTAACAATTTAATTCTTAATTTTTCTAACATTTCATCAATAGTTTTTTTTTGTGTCTGATGCAAATGCAAGAAAACAGTAGGAGCAGGTTAGGAAATCTGTTATAAATCACATTCATGTCTTCATTTGGCATTTTTGTATGATCGTTTAGGGACGTTTTAAACAAAATTCACCGATTTCACCATTTTCTAAAAATCACTAGCAAGGTAACCTAAAAGTTTTCTGGCGTAACTATAATACGCCGAACGTCCTTTTGTAAAAATAAAAACACTTGAGACCAGTAAAAACACCGTAATCTTTAAATTGGAATGATGCGGCGAAATCACAACTCCCTTAACACAAAATATCGTCACGAATCAATTAATGTATTTATAATAATGGCGGCTTCGGATTTCAAACAAACTTGCTAGTCTGTGTGACCGGTTAAGTCAAATAAATACTATGAAAAATCAGCAGTTACCTAAATAATTGAATAATGAGCTTTTTATTAAAATGTAACGAATATATTATAAATAACAATATTTTAATAACACTTGTATATATATTAATTTTTTGGTAGTGCAGCCTATATCAGCACACACACATGCAAAAATTTTGTATGTGTTAAGTGCGAAAATACGTCTATAAGAAGAAACAGGATCCTGGCTGTAAGATATCTCTTGTAAGAGATAAGCTCGCCTTTTGTACAATGTTTATATTTGCATTTTCTCGCTTTCAATTCCTTATTACGTGTACAATAAATTGTAAAATAAATAATTAAATAAAATCGGTTACGTATTTTTATTTTAGCATGAGTAAGAAAATAATTAAAAATTTCGCCACGGGACTTGAATCCTCAGTAGCTCAAATTGTTAGAGCGTTCGTCGGCTTGAGACGAAAGGTTAAAGATTCAAATCCTGTCTGGGGCGAAATTTTTCTTTCTTTAAAATTTATAAAATCGGTTAAACTATTTCGAAGTCTATCGCGGACAAAACGTGACGTGTAATTTATGCTGGAGAGCTAGGGTTTAACTACTATGAAATAAAAGCTTATATATTTAAATCAAATTGTATAGTATCATAGTTTATGTTCAATTCTCTTATCAAAACAAAGGTACCCTTGATCGAATATGTATTCGTTTGTTTAGTTCGTTGGTTCTCCACCTATTACATAGAGGGACTGAATGTCTTAGAATTTCACAAGCGGGCGATGCTGCGGATGGAATTTACTCCACATGTAATATTGATAATGCTGCCTGTGTAGGTATGCCATCTGCCACTAAATTTACATTAAGGCCCCATACTTAGTCAGCCAGAAGAGCCAATCAGCGCATTCCTCCGTTCCATGATTACTATGAAATATTGCGCTCTAAAGTAAATGTCTTAAGCGCCAAATCACTATTTTTGACACTATAAAAGTAATTTGAAAAAAAATATAAAAACTGAAACAGTTATCTTTTAGGTATAATACTTATCTATGTTTATGTTAAATCTGGTGTCGATATTTTCATAATTGAAGTAGACAGTTGGGTTTTGCTTTCAAAAAAGGGTTAACTTTTTGATTTTTTTCTATCGAGCAAAGTGAAATGAATCGTGTTTTGGAAACATTAGTCTTATTAAGCATATTAATTTTAACCTTGTGTATTTTTGTCGCCAAGATCCATAATTGCTTTATATGAAAAAACAGTATATTGCTGACATATTTTAGCATACATTGCCCCTTTATATAAATAGCAATCTAGACTTTTAGTTTATTATAATATTATTTTTGCCCCTTACCGTCAGAATCAACTGTTGATGTTGCGTGATCCAGATACTTTTTAATGGTTTGTTCGCGTTGCAGAACCATTTTCTTGAACTCAGAAGCGTCACGTATTATCAATATGCAGCTATCACAGATGAGACCATAATCATAACCTTCCTCCGTTTTAAAAATAGAGATCTATAATAGATGAACTCCAAAATAACACCATTAAAAAAACTGCCAACAAAATATACATTTTATGTCGCTCAGAACAACTTCAACCATCGAGTCATAGTTTTAATGTAAAAGTAAAAAGTTGTGTTTCAATCTAGAATGTTGACACCATGTAGTTTTAAACTAATAATGATATACTTGGGTAATCGGCACTTCACTCACAGACTCGTATAATTACTAAGAGCGAGGTTATGGGAGTAATGGATTGGCAGCCAGTGTGGTGAAAGGTAGAGGGTTGGAACCTCTTTGCCTAAAATAGCATTTAGGCTAGTTCATAAGTCACTCAGGCAACCAAGATTCACAAGCTATTCCTGGTGATCTCGTGCCTCTTGCCAGGATATCTCTAAATGTGCTGGCTACGTGGAGTTTGGTAAACCTTGGAGACTGAAAGAAACTAAAAACATGTATTAGGTTTTCTTAAATAGAAATAAAAAACAGCAAGTCTCCTGACTCAAAGCTGGGCCAGTAGATCTTAGCGATCTAGAGGCAGCTGTGCAGCTATATATGCCATCAAGAAACAACCCTAAAGACAATTTAAACAAGTACCTGTACATAGTACACCAGTATCCAAGTTCCAGAAATGCAAAGACCGCCAAAGCCGTAGACAATTATGGCCAGCACCCTGATGGGTAGCAGTCCCTAGATAAGGGAAAACAATACTGGTAAATTGGTGCTACACTCTGGCGAAACTCCGAAATAAGTCAAAAGCGGAGCAGAGTCAAAACAAGACTGTGCCGCATGCCGGTAATCATTAAGAACGAAGCTCACAAACGAAATCTTCGCCATACTGATGAAGACAAAACCCTTAGGACAACAAATATGTATGTCAGCCGTCAGAGGAAACAAGTTTCTCAGCAGCGGCGTCCAGAGGAAAATAGTGGCGTGAATGCGGGCTATACCGAGCTAGAGCTGAGACCTAGTGATTGCATGAGCTAAGGGTCCGCCAGAATTACTGGTATTACATGCGTTCATGGCTCCTCTATAACTTGATAATGCAGATAGGTAAAAATTAATCTGGTGGATCATACCAAGGGCCAGTTCATGGTAATGGGTAAGTATACAAAGGAACTAGTTAGTAAAACTCCTTCAGAATGAAAAGAAACAAGTGTGCAGAAAAGGCTCGAATTACTTTTCTTTCTTTTTTTACACCATCAACAGCAGAATTGGAAACGCCTTGCTTAGAGGGGAAATGCTTCCCAGATAGAATGATCATGAAAGATACTATGCTATCAACATCGAAGCTGACATAACAGTGCTAGGAAGAAAACGTGTTTCGAAAAAATCTTTTTAGTGACAAAGAGCCATAATCAGATCCTTTATCACTGGTCAGCGAGTACAATCGCTACCCGGATGAAAAGGCAGCAAGAGCTGGTGACAGTTGTGCTAAGATGCTAGATATTGAAAAAGAGTCCATTGCCCTATTTAAAAAACCATGGATCAGGGGCAACACAATACCGAGTCCCAGCAATAAATAAGGTAACCTATTCTATAAAGAAATTATTGAATTATCTCGGATGTATTAATTAAACTACCTATTTATTTCCTTTAAATTATTAAACTATTATTTATGAAGTTTTTTTATTTATTATACGAAACCAGTTCTGTTCTCGAGATGTCACGGCTGTGCAGCTGGCACATACAAAACTATAGACAAGTAGTGCCAACAACTGGAGATCGCACAGAATCTAATGTGGGACCTACCATGTGGGTAGTAGTCTGGTGAATTGCAGGGTCTAATGGCTTTCAAGAGAGAGCTGGGAAAGCTAGACTAGACACAACACAAAGACATCTGATATACCTACAAAAAACTAACTGTGCTGATTTCAAGAAATATTAAATCACAATCAATTAACTAATGATGAAGTTACCTCTAGGTTGAAAGTTTGTGATAACATCTTGTGATAAACTTCTTTCTTGCCCAGCCAAATATATTCCGAGACAATATCTTTGTAACAGTCTCTACTACGACAATATCGGCACACTGCTGATTGCAGTTGCCAATTATGGGTTTCAGTTTCCATTCTTGATTATTACTCTTGAGAATGCTGAATACTAAGATGTGAGACCAGTAATAAGCAGTCTGCAATGAATAATATAGGTATATTATAATTTATTGCTTGTAAGTGGAATTATGAATGAGTCTATTCCATTGGATTTTCTCCATAAATGATCTGTTTATTTAGATCGTGGCTTCAGGGACGCTCACCAGATGTAGAAGCATGCAGTTATGAAGCACATATGCCACCGAGTAAGGAAAGAAATAGTTCACAGCATTCCACAGATCATGAAAATAAATTACGCCATATTACAATTACAAGATGGCTAGTGTAAGTTGTGAATGGTAGTTTCAAAAGGGACTTCAAGCTTTTGTGATCCGCTAATTTTAATAGAACCGTACACTGCGTGTTTGAGAACTTTCACATTGCTGCTGCACTATTTAATGTATTCCATCTGCCAATTGCAAGTACCTCTTATGCCAATCAAATATTAACTATAATTGAAGAAAGAATCAACTCAGAAATTGATTAAAACTTAGTATGAAAATTTAACAAGGCTCATGTTTTCATTTTTGGCAGATAACCTTCCAGAATCTTTATATTTCCAAGAACAACACATGATTATTATTGACTTAGGAACATGCAATATTAAGATAGCTGCATCATACAGTGCTGAATATTTTAAAAGTGGTCTATCCTATTAATATTATAAACTAGCTGCTACCTGCGGCTTCGCCCACGTTTTCTCAGAAACCCGGTGTGCGATCGGGATTAAAAATAGCCTATATTTTAATCCAGGTCACAATCTATCTGTCTTCCAAATTTCAGACAAATCCGTTCAGTCATTCGAGCGTGAAAGAGTAACAAACATCCATTCATACATACTTACAAACTTTCGCATCCTATTAATATTATAAATGCGAAAGTTTGTAAGTATGTATGTATGGATGTTTGTTGTATGTTGTTTGAACGGATTTGTCTGAATTTTGGAAGACAGATAGATTGTGACCTGGATTAACATATAGGCTATTTTTAATCCCGATCGCACACCGGGTTTCTGTGAAAACGCGGGCGAAGCCGCAGGTAGCAGCTAGTACCTAATAAAATTATACAGAGAGTGTGACTTATATGATTTGGATGAGTTTGGCATAGAAGTAAGTAATGATGTGTCTCTTTTGCGAGCCAGAATACAGTCCCAACATACTAAGACCTAACAGTATTATATTAGTTAACATATAAAAATTAATTGCCGAATGTGTTGCTAAGCACTTAGCTTTCAAACAACTTGACCGAATTCTTTTTTATTATGTTAGTTATTGTTAGAAGAAGGTTTATATTAAGATAAAAACTGGGAAAATTGCAAGGAAAGAAGGAAAAACAATACTTTATTTTTTCCTATACAAACTAAATGGGTAGAATGAAGTTCGCTTGGTCAGCTAGTTAGTTAATATATATTAAAAAACAGAAATGTGGAAGAAAGATATGCATTGTGATGTTATTACTGTATGTGTACTGTACTGAATGTAACTGTAATGTATGTACTTGTATTTTACTTGTTGAATTTGCATTCAAAATTGTGGTATTTATGGTAGGCTACACATCAGGATAATTCCGCCACCTGCTTCTAACCTAAACAAAATAATCCTTGATGCAACTATTAAATGAAACAAATTTTAAACTAACATAACATGAAAATACAGCCTATATTTTAAGTATTTTCTTTTTTTTTAGAAAAACTCCCATTCATTTAGACCTAAAAGCTAGCCACAATTTGATTGTGGACTTATAAGCTACCTCTTCCTACAGAGAGTGTTAAATAGGTAGACTATTTTTACCATTCAAATAATATTATTTATTGAATCTAAGGTAGTCTGAAAATACATTTTAAATGCAAAATTATCAGTAAAAGTGTAATTTGATAAAGTGAAGAATACAAGCAGTTAGTAGTAAAACACATTACGGGTATTTTTTTGAATTTCATTACAAAATTACCATCAAAATATAATTTAAAGGTTTGTTTTTGTTAGGTACATACACTTGTAATATACTATCAAAACAAACAAAATACAAAAAAAAATTAGACTGTCACACCAGAATCCAGATACCATTGCACCTGCCACATAAATAAGGTCGCCGCTTTTGTTACCCATTTATGGAAGTTGTCAAGTCTCAGAAACCGGCGTGTTTGTATAAAAAAGGTAACGAATGTGAAGAAAGCGAGGCAGGTCTACAAGAATTATGATATTCAACACTCTCTGTCTACGATGTAAATTGGATATAAAGGACTTAGAGCGAATATAGCTTCGTAATATTATGTATGCATGTGCAACTACGAATTTTTTTATTGGGAATAGCCCAGCTCAATAATATGCAACTTACCTATTGGAAGTAAGGCAGCGTGACCAGAATTTATTTCACGATTCCGCTATGCGTTCCCCCAAAATCTGCTAAATTCTGCTAGATCCATTCGTAATTATGCCAACATTCTGATGAATCGTGATTTACGGTTAATTGCCATAGTATTTCATTGAAATAAAAAACAAGAAATCATATTTACATAATTATTTATTCAGTTTCATCGTTGACAATGTTTTTGTAAAGAAAAGAAAGTTTTGGGCGTTTTTTATCATTTCCTTTGTAGGTTTAAAATTTACGCACCCATCCTGTTCCTTGACTGCCTGTTTAACGTGTAAAATAGCAAGCAACATGTTCATTTTTGAATTTGTTCCGCATGTCAGTTTTAATATTATTCATTTGCGAAAAGAGACGTTCACAAGCCGTGTTAGACATTGGTAATACAAGCATGGCTTTCGCGAAATCAACAATGTGTAAATACTTCTTAGTACCATCAGCATTGGTTAGTTTTGAAACATGGCCCCAAAATTTTTCCGTATTGATTGGTTCATTTTGAGATGTTCCACCCAATTCCAACAGAATCGCTACTTCTCTATCCAGTTTAAGCTGCCTATATTCACTGTCAATGGTTTGTATTTCAGTCTCGTTAACCAAATTTGAAAATTTGGACAAAATTTTGTTCAAGCTCCTGAAATCTTTATATACAATGTGTTGTGGGTCTAAAAATTGTATATGTTCAAATAGCTCACTAAGAGGCAGACGCGATTTTAATTCAACACAAAGTTGAATCAAAAACGACTGAATTCGCTGCAAAAATTTCGTTATATCGATTCATATTTTATTGAATCAGGCGTTACTTTGCGGAAATCCATTATAAAAGATGTAAAATAAGCCTTTATTTTGCTAATTCCGCGTAAGCAGTGTAACCGTTGTGGCAAATAATCCTCCAAACGACACAGAATGTGACAAGCCTAACTGACGTTCCCACCACCCACCTCCGCGACCAGAACACGAATATAGGAAGAGCTCGGGAAACAATATAAATTGTCACGTTCTTTACATGTGACAACCCTACCTAAAGTTCCCACCTCCCACCTCCGCGACCAGATCACAAATAGAGTCCGAACACGGGAAACAAAACCACTTGTCACGTCCTTCGCCAACTTTGTCGAAGCACTCACCACAGAGAACACCAAATCGCACTCGACGTACGTTTCGCCTCTACACCGAGGCATCCTCAGGAATTCGACCGTACCGTACAAACGACGACACACGAGTGGTTTGCCGCCGCCTCGATTGCGCCTTAAATAGACCAAACCCCCCAATATCAATTATTCGTAACCGCTTCACGAATCGATTCTGGAATTCTGTTCGACTCGATTGCTGCTAAAAACTCGTGATAATGGGGAATTCGATATATTTATTTGTTCATTCAACAATGTTCTGGACAGATTATTGTGTTTTATGATTTCTAATTGTTCTAAAATATTTAGCTTAATTCCTTTTTCACAAGTATGAATTATTTCGAAGGAGTGATCACTAGCCAAAGTGTGACCAGCTTCCAAAAGATGTTTTGCAAAATGGGATTTTTCGAAATGTTTATTTCTGAACGCCGCTGTATGTTCTTTGTGTGTAAGCGATTCAATTAATTGACTAACTTTCAGTCCTACATATATTTCAGACAAAGGCAAAAAATTTACAGACGATTTTGGGTCTAATTCAGAAGTAAGTGTGTTTTTTAAATACGCTGTTTTCATATAGCAACTCAAAAGGAGTATAAGCATATCTGCCGAATCTCTGTACACTCTCTGAATTGTTGAGTACTCGCCTTGAAATATAACATTTATTTTATTTGGTATTGGTAATATATAATCTAGGGCGTAAAAGTAAAGTTTTGTCATATCATTTTCGAAATTTTGCGATAAAAATTCAGCCGAGATATTTTTAACTTCTAGATATTGTCCACGGAAGTAAAATTTCAGTGGATCGCATTGTTCAATAATTCTGTTTATGCTTGCATGAAGTGATAACCAACGTATATCGTAGTGCTGGAGAATTTTATGATTTTCAGAATTGAAAAAAAATTAAAATTCTTGAAATTCACGCTGACGTTTACTACTATGAGCAATATATCCGTAAACTTCTTTAACGATTTGGTTTAAACTTCTTGGCAAAGTATTTTTGCTAGCGTGGCTCACAGCTAATGCAATAGAGTGGCACACGCATTTCACAAACACACAATGTGGATTAACTTCCCTAATTTTAGCAATTACTCCACCTTCATTGCCAAACATCACATTGGTTGTATCTGCACCAAACCCTATACAATGTTTTATATCTAAGTTTGCATTAGTCAGTGACTGTGACAATGCATCAAACAGGTTCTGAGCAGACTCACCTTCTAAATCCATTAACGCCAAAAATTTCGTTTTGACTTGCAAACATTGTTTTTTTTCCGAGCAATATTTTATTACTACAGCGAGAACCTTCGTTGAAGTAACGTCGGTACTTTCATCTATGACAATGGAAAAAACAGGACGGGAGCGTATATTGACGCAGGAAGCTAATTCAGCATGCATTTCTTTTTCCACTTGAGGTTTCAATACATTGTAAGTCAATGCAGCAGCTTTCGTACGTTTGCACGAAAAGTTTTTCGCAATTTCGGAATCATGGAAACATTTTTCAAGCAGCTCACTCAAATGATCCATAACCCTAAATGGTAAGTTGTGTTCTGCCAAAATGTACACATCTTTATCTCGGTCTTTTTTGTCTCTTCTTCAATAGATGTTTTCGCAAACATTTTCTGCACCTGTGATCAAATCATAGCTCTGTATTAGGTAGGTATATATCGTCAACAAGGTAAACGAAATAAAAAAATATAGTACATAAATAACTAAATATTGGGTGACATTTTTCAAACACGGCCATCTGATACCACACTAAGCTTGCAATTGTATTGTGAAAACCAGACTGCTGATAAACATACACAGATATTTCTAAATACATACATAATATAGATAGGTAATAACACCCAAACGCAGAACACACATCTACTTTCACTTTTGAAGTTTTACCGACTTCAGTAAAAATCTGACCGAACTAAAAGCATACTCGTTTTTCAAACAAAACAGATTCAAATCACTAATCAATTAAGGTCGATTTCGATCTACCGAATCTTTCCCCTATTTTAAAAGTCACATAAAAATAATGAATAATGACTTACCGAAGATTGACCAGAATAACCCACTATAGATTTCTTGTGTTTTGCAGAATTTATGTGGTCTTTTAAAACTGAAAGTCGGGAGACCAATTTAATGTTGCATGCTTTGCAGAATGCAGCATTATTGTCATCTTTGGCTCTTGTTAACCAAGACGAAAACAATGGGTCCTCCTCCCATTCGGAGCGATAGTTTTGGTCGTATTTTCGTTTCATAATCATAGGTTTCACTATAATCAACGACTACAAAACGTGTGACTATCGTAACTGGCATCGGTCGACGACTGATATATTATTAATAAAATCATTTACTGTCGAGGGAATTTTACAGTAGTGGGGAATTCCCCTATAGTAATTTTTTGTTGCCAGCTAAAAAATGAGTATTGTTCTACTTGTCATTAAATAAAATATTCCAGAGCATTATAAAGTTCAACGTTAGTGAGCTGATGACTGTCGCTGTCTATGTTAATTTTCTGCAGTGATTTTTAAAATTCTGCCATATTCTGCTAGTTTTTTCGAATCTGCTACACATTCTGCCAGGCCTTAAAATTGGGGTCGAATTCTGCTAAAATAGCAGAATTCTGCTAAATCTGGTCACACTGGCAAGACACTAAGTTATCAAACTGTTAAACACTATGAGCTAGTCAAAGTTAAAGACTAACAAAGTCGAACGGGTCCTCAAAAACAAGTTCCAGGTAGATCTTTTCTGTCTCTTTCGTCGGCATTGTTATTTCTCCACGACTGGGGTTTTTAGGAGAAGTACGAAGTCGTTTTGTAGCTTACTAGTTATTACAGTAATTTTAAACACTATAATTAAAATAGAACTCTATTCGTGTACAGTCCGAATTACGATTACATAGAAATAGAGAAGTATTAATTATTATACCATTTTGGAATCATTGTTGTGTAAGTAATTTTTCAAAATAACTGGCACACAACGCGTAGCACATTTTTTTTTTACCAGGGCTGGTCAAGATATGTGATAAAATAATTTTATTGAAAAAAAATTGTTTTCGTTTAATTTTTTAATGTTTTGAAGCCGATAATGTTTATTCTTCTATTCTTTCTATAGCAGAATAATTCCCGATAAAAATAAAAAAAAACAGACTTACAAAAACTTTTCAATTGTAGAAACGGCATGAAAGAACCGACCAAGGATCTACCCTTTTCCAAAATTACATCAAAAATTAAATATCTCAGAAACCAGGACATTTTTACTAAGGTCATTTTTTCCATGGACAGAACATAATGTGACCTGCCGGCAGGTGCAGGGTTATACGTGACTTCCTGGACACGTTGTATATGATTCACCGACTCGAAAAAAATTGGAGTATTTTTGGGGGTTTAGTTGATTATACTGAATCGATATTTCCCGTGTTGGTCCGGGCTCCTTTGTAGAATAGACCATCTGCCTTCCTGTCAGGCAGCTCGTAAAAGACGAGCATAGGCTTACCGTCACTAACACCGTGATATTATCTCACTATTCGCAGCGACTCACCCGGATTGGTACCACCGCCTTACCTATTCCTGCCGCCATAACGTCATGACGCGTTCCGGTTTGGAGGGTAAGGTAGCCGGTAAACTAACTTTTACTCGGGGCCTAACATCCACAATGGTTTGCAACAAACCATTACCACCTTTGGTGTATCGAGACGGCGTGAATTTTTACCTTCAGGAAATCTTGATTGCCTTCCAATAACAGAAAAAAATCGGTTTTTATCTGTGTTCTGTCACTGACGCCAGGTGATTTCTAAATAACTTTATGCTTCGGCTCGCTCGCTCCACGGCATAGTTAGTTAATCATCAATGTCGCATCTCGGAATTCGATGTGTGCAATCCCAAAATTATAATTACCGAATTATAATAATATTGTTAAAAATGATGGATCAGGTAGACTAGGCGGTAGATACATTAATTTATTAATGTTGCTGTCTTCAAATATCCTCTTTAGATCCTCTAGCGTTAGAAAATCTATAGGTGTCAGTATGACAGATGAGTGTGATTGGTCACCAGTTCATCATACCATCATCAACATTTCAGTGCTAACAAACTTAGAGTAAGAAACTCGTTTCACTTTGGGCTAAGCGGTATTTTTAGCCGGCCAATTCGCTGTTTGTTTTTTCATATAGGTAACTCTGATTAGAAAGTACCGGGACAAAAAAAATACAAAAACTGATTCTTAATCATCAAAATTTATTTTGTCACCTTCAAAGTATGCCTCTACCGACCCTAATTTGTTATGTTAGGGTCGGTAGAGTTAAATCGTGTCGATTCGGAAGCTTGGTTGGACATGAGATCTGATATTCTTTTTCACAGGATAAACCTTATGTGGTCGTCTTAGCAACATTTTACATGAAATGTTTTAGGTAGGTAGGATAACTTATTTTTATTCTTGTAACGGAAAAGTAACGGCAATGTGGTTGTGGTGGGTCAGGCGGGCCTGCAGTGCTGCGGCGCGGACGGGCCGCGCGACTGGCAGCAGGCGGAGTGGGCGCGCCTGCACGCGCCCGCCCCCGCGCCCGCGCCCGCGTCCGCGCCCGCCCCGCTCGACCTCTCGGTGTCCGCCCCGCCCGCCTACTACTGGGTGCCTGCCTCCTGCTGCCAAGTTAGTGCTCACTCTGTATGCATGCACTGTACACATACTATAGACTATAATGACTATTTTTATAACCTCTTGGCCATGCCGGATAAAAAAAATGGGACAAATATGTGAAGTTTGTAAGTCGATATAATTAAATTTAAAAAAAATTCTCGGAGCTCGTCTGAAAAGTTGTATTCTACACAAATACATAAATAATGAATGTAGAAATATATTTTATCATAACCCCTTGACCAGTGCCGGTTTTAGCACTACTAGAGCCCTGGGCGACATTTTTTCTGGCGCCCCCAAATGCAATCCAATTACATACGAAAAAGAGGAGGGGTACAGTGAAATATCCATCTATTAAAAAAACGACGGGTTGCACTCCGGGAGTGCAGGCAGAAATTAAAATTTTAATATTAACGTTGTGCATTTTTGATATTTTGGAATGGTTAGGGAATATTTTGCACGAATTGCTTTAATTAATCAGTATTTATGTGGTAGAATACAATATAAATTTATTGCGCTATCGTACACAAACATGACAACACGAAAGTTCGCGCAAGCACCCTGCGTCTACTTATTCGCGCAAGCGCCCTGCGCCGTCTTATGAATTTTTGTCTTATGAATCAAGTCACGTGTCCTGACGCGAGTTTAGAAGTTTTTGCCCATTCCAAAAAAAGTTGGCAACGCCGCAAAAGAAGTTTTCACTAATAAAATTTCACTTTTCTAGCCTTTCGATCGGCAAACTCTTTTATAAGATTTTCAAAGTCTACATTTTCTACAATTTCATTTTCGATTGACAAAGTTGCTAAGTTGCGAGATTATTGATCGCAGATATGTTTTAATCGGCTTCAGCTTGGAAAAACTCCTTTCCTCGCTAGCAACCGTTACAGATATAGTCAGTAATATTCGCAATGCTATACATATATTTGGATACAGTTCCTGTAAGTTGCGATTTTTAATAAAATTTGAAACATAAGCAGTGCCCCTACCACATTCTTATCAGGCAAAAAATAGCTTATGAGTTCGTCACACAACATACAACGATCTATATCCGATTTAGAATGCACAGATTTACAATTGGAGATCACTGCAAAGTTTGACAAGGTCGGATTTTTCAGGAATTTGTTTTATGTTGTACAAAAAGGACCAGCAATCCAAGTACTCATATACTTTTCAAATCTTTCAGTAACTGAAATTAATGTGGCGTCCAAGAGAGATTTAAAAAAAAATCTACCTCAAATCTCTTTTCAGGAGAAACAATTGGCTTTTCGCAGGCAGTTTCATCGCTTAACAAATCGAATTATTTTTGTGGCTCTAAACACAGGTTCAACTTCCAGTTCTTCGGCTAATTCTTTTGGAGTTAAAATGGCGCTTTTAAAGCCTGTGTTTCTATATTCGTCTAAGAAAGTGCAGCATTTTTTCAGCATTTCTGTGCATTTACTGAGATCTATATCTGGGATTGTAGAGATTTACTAACGACGTTAATTTGAGAACGTGTGTCATACTAAACTACCAATGAAACTATGAAACTGAAATCTTTTAACTGTTCAGCTAGAGTAGTAACCTCATGAGAGATTTAAACTTCAGTTTTCTGAGTTTCAATTGCTAAAGTAATTAAAGCGTCATGGATGGCACTAATTTGACAACGAACTGCTTTGAAACTGCTTACATTTGTTTCCCAACGTGTGCCACTAAGATTTTTTTTGTATATAATCCCAGACTATCGGTTAAAATTTTCCATCAATAAACAGAAGCTTAAAACAATGTGAACAACCTTTGAAGTACCCCAAACAAAGTGACTGATTTTACAGAAAACTTAGCGGCATCGCATAGTACGAGATTGTCATGACAGCTGCAAGGTACATAAACAGCCAAGGGATTTGTCTGTCTGTATGTCTAGAATTCTCTTTCATGTTTATCCCGTTGTCATAACCCTGACCCCTACAGTCGTTCAATTCGTGTTTATTTAAAACATAAATAATAGCTTCAGTTAGTTTTTCACCAGTAGATTCATTTACAGGTAAAAATTCTACGAAATACTGTTTTAACTGTTTAATGATAAATTAACAAATCGTATTGTCAATGAATATTGTTCTACGTGACTAATGTCCGATGTAGGTACATTTAGCTTTAATAGAAAAATATTTTGATTTTTTCTTTGATAATACAGTCGTGGTCAACTAATTAGGGACATGCAAGATAGTGAAGAACAATAACCGGTTATGTACATACAAATATAAAACCCTATTGACTTCTCAGTAACTATTATTTGCATGATTTGGTCCGATTATTATGCTTTAAATGGCTGTAAATAAAAGAATAAATAAATAGAAAAAAGTATTTAATATCAAAGGTTGAACATGTATTCAATTTCAAGGTATAATTCTGTAGCTGGACATTTAATTAAGGACAGTAAACGCCTATCTTCACGCCAAGTCCCTTACGAGGTAGGCAGAGAGTATCGAGTGCCAGACCTC
>NJDC01005841.1:126874-141561 GCA_002245475.1 Calephelis virginiensis | reverse complement strand
AAACTATACAAAATGTCACCAGAATAGACTCATTTCACTCAATATGAACACGAAATTCAATAAACTGTCTTTTAATACGTCTCTCAATGGCGTAAAACTCCTGAAAAGTAATTACCGATCGAATTATTGCTATAGCTCCATTTAATACAAGCTCGCCTCTTATAAGGTTCTAAGCAAGATAAAGATATAGATCTAGATGTAGACATGATATATGGATCACGAGGAGAAGACGTTATAACATGTGTTCGATTGTATTACATCTTCCGTCTTAAAATAGTTAATTTGTTTTTTAATTGTGTTTGTTCCAGCAGCAAACAAAAAAATTAATTTTATTGACATGCATACAAAAAAAAACTATTAACGTATTTTGTGACGTCAATTGATATAGTACAATTTAAATTTAGTACAAGGAATTAACTTAATGACTACTTTAAATAATTGATAGGCCGTTAGTGTTATGCATATTTATAATGCTGTTAAATCGCCTCTGTGGTCAAGCAGTCCAAGTGTTGGGCAACGGAAAGAAAATGTGGTATTTCCAATTTTATAATAAAAAAAATGTTGCTTGGGATTGGATATGTGCCCGGTTGGCAATACTCTTGCCACCTATCACATTGTGGGACTTAGTGTCTTCGGCTAGTCGTGGGTGCCCTAGTTGTACCTCTGCCTACCTCTTCGGGGATATAGGCGTGAAGATACTGGGCAGGAAACCAATACGGGGAAAATATCTGCTAGATATCTGTTTTTATAACATTAATCGGAAAAGCTTCGTATGAATTTGTCAAATAAATGAATGTGATAAAATGGCAAACAAGTGCGCTGCTCTTGCAAACGTAATAGATAGCTGGGGTCTATAAACACATATGTTATGTCGGTTGTACATCATTTATTTAAAATTTCACCGTTAAAAAGTAATAAGGTAGCAATCCGGCCAACCTTGAAAGCTTGTTTGACGGAAGATGTAATACGATGTTTCCAGTTTGCTTTAAAAAAGGGCAGCAGTTTCTTAAACACATATATTATAACTTTAAACGAGCAATTCTTGTATATTTGCATACATATTCTAAATCTCAGAAACGGCTACAACGGTTTTCTTGAAATTTGGTAGGCAGGGTATTTCAGTCAGGGCCGATAAATCAATCTAGCTAGGTTACACTTCTATAAAATGTTGGTTTGTCCGTTTTACAGCTCACAAAAATTAGCGCTACATTATCGCTGGAATACATACGAAAATTTCGCGACCACCTGCAAAGTTAAAATAGCTTAGGTGGTAAATGGGTTGACCCGAAACTAAAAAATGTCGGCCTTGTGTCCTGATATAACCATTTTTTGTAATTTATTTTATTGTTTAATTTTCCAGTTTACGATTTTTTTGTTGGCTTTATGGCTGATGTAATAAAAATAATAGTAATTTTTGATTATGGTAAACTTACTTGCAGATAGGATTAACAATCTGACGCAAGCGTGTCAGCGTGGACAACCCGGACTCGCCTTTGTATAGAGCGGAATTATGTAAAAAAATCACCAGAACCGTTTGTTTTAAAGTGGCCTAGGAAATTGACTATGAAATAACTTACTATTCGGTGGTTGCGACAAGTGGTGATATTGCAATATGTCGATAAGATCTAAGTATTTTTATCGTTTCATGTATGGACCATAGTTACGAGTATTTTTGTCTTCCAGGAGGCGAAAACAAGTTTTTGTACTTCTGAAACCATAACGATTGAGCGGGGCATTTTCTAGGACGATAGCCTGAGTCCATTATGGTTTTATCTTGCTTTAAATTGTTTGAGTGTATTAGTAATGTAGTTAAGGCTAAGCAATTGGCTGCGCAGAGGGGGAGAACAATTTGTCATCTTTTGTTCTTGGATGACTTCCTATTATTGTCGTCCAAGAAATCAGACTTATTGTCACTGATGTAACTAGTACATTTGGTAGTGACCTTATAACAGAGTTTGGAACAATGGTAAATGTGCACTTTTACATGTGCAGAGAGAGATTATTGTATGTAGGAAATATTTACAATATTCAATGACTGTCTCTCAGATCTCTTTCCGAAACCGAAACTTACAATAGATCTTGGTATGTCATCAGTTCTATGTATACTGGCCAAGGATGTCAAGTGGTTGGTTTGCAAAGGAGATCATGTAGTGGGTCCGGTAGGATTATCTCAAGTCAAACCCGCTCTGGCGAAGGTGGATAGGATGTGCAACAAGGCGGTGCCTTCGCCTTCCTAGCTCCTCTGAAGGGGGGCTGCCAGGGGTAGCCATGGGACTTTTTCCAGCCACCAGGTCGTCTCATGCCTGGAGGATTACTGCAATGGATGAAGTTGCTCCTCTTTTAGCTGTTGTAGTTGATTAAATGAGGAATTTTGCCACTGTTTTTTCTATAAAAATATATATTTATTTTAAAAGATCCATCTATTGTTACTAATTATAATTCAACCCTTTTTACTAAATAGGAACTTTAATGAAGGAAACAGACACTATTTCCCAATTGTAGTTAATATATTAATAAGGCTTAAGAAGGTATTAGTTTTTTACGGTTATAATTACTTTGTGGGAGGTAATTTAAAACAAAAGCCATGTAGCTTGCATGTTTTCCTCCGACGCGGACGTGTTGGTTCACTTAGTAGAATATACCATTTGCCCCTGTGTCATGTAGTTTGTAACAAGCTAGAATATAGGTCATTAACAACAAGATTGGTGTAGATTGCTGTGCAACTTACTCAGGTAGGGATCAACAGGCGTTACTTATTAGGTAGGTGAGAGTGAGGGTAGCTAAGCATCCCCCCCAAGGGTCCGAGCCTTGTCGTGGTGGGGGGCTGTGTAACTGGGGTACTGAGTAACCCCAGGGAGGGCACTCCGCAGTACCCTCTCTGTCCAAGAGGGGACACGAGGAGCGCACACAGGGTGGTGGGCCATTTGGCCCGTGTGGGGATGGCAGCATCACGGCCCGCGGAGAAGGGCCCATCTAGCCCGCCCGATCGAGATGAGTTTGCGGTAGGTACGGGGGTACCTGACGCCACTGGAACCCCGAAGTGGTGCACGCTGTGTCTCCGTGCACCACTTCAGATGATATGCGACCTCTTTTGAATGGGGCTGACAGAAGGAGATCGTTGGATCCAGCGCCATCGGGGCAGTGGAGGTTTGCGAAAGCGTCCCCACAGCTCCGGTACCTGGCTAAGGGGAGGACACCGTGTGGTTTTAGTGAGTAGGAGTAGGAGAAATTGGCGGGTATCCATGATGGATTTCCACACGTTAAAAAAAAGCTACACACATTCAAATAAGGCTTTGTGTCTCATCACATTCCTGTCACACACATCTATAACAAGTCTCGGTTGTCTTTTGATATCGTGAGCCCAGTGTGCTTGTTCGTTGAAAATAAAAATTCGGAAAAATTGTGAAAGTATCGTTAAGCATAAAAAATACCTGATGTATAAGACTAAGAATAATAAAAAAAGAGTTTGAATGTGGTTTCTTTTTTAAACTTAAAATCGACTATTCATCCTTTTACAAGTATCTGACATTTTAGGGTAGGATTATAAAATTCCAGAAGTTCTGGTAAAATTATCTTTTTTTAATAGCTAAGTGTTGGTTCCAGGTTTTTCTTAAATTACAACGTGTCGCCTAACGTCCAATATTAATTACCTATCTAAGATAAGAGATCGTGCTATTTTAGATTAGTTTCCAGGTAACCGCTGTTATTTTTTAATAACAAACAAAAATATCTTAGCAACAAAACTCTAGAAGACTTACCGTTATCTGTGGATAGGTTATTAGTATTGGCCGTAAGTTGAATTTCTTTCACTTCTAGATTAAACATTAATTTGAAATTTTGCATAAATAAGTAAATTGAGCGAAAATGTAAAATTATAATTAAATAGAGCTGATTTGATTTTGGAACCGAAAAAACACTAAATATTCCTAATATTTTCCTATCTTGTTTGGGCCTATTTAATACGTCTTGAATTGTATTTCATAAATATACTGAAGGGAGGGAGAACATTGTTACAAAAATGTATTTTCTTTTCTATTATAATTTAAAAGTAGGTTTTTTCTGGAATGACTTATGTGTTGCCAACCTCGCAGTTTTTACAAGGAAAAGAGAGCACTTAACGCTTTCTCTAACTGTCAACCTTAAGGTTTACACAGTTCTTAGTGTGTAGGCAGCACACACTTTGAAAGAAAAAACAAAAGAATACAAAAATTAATGATTTAATTTAAGAATGTAACTTCAAAACTATCAACTGTCAAAACAATAACTGAAATATGAGCATGTCACATTTATTTACAATAAATTTTGTAAGGTAAGGTTTGACCTCCACAATACATTATAAAATGGTAATTTACAAAATATTTTTGAGAGGTCAGTTATTTTCTATGCTTACTGTAAGTAGTATCCTAGTTGTGGCAAAACTGATACTGTTCTAATAATTTTCCAAAGCAGCTTCAAGTAAGGCCATATGCTTGCCGTCCTTATCAAACTTATTTGCGAACTGTTGAAAATTTTCTGGTAGGTTTTTTTTGAGAGCACGAATGAAGATATTGCCGTGATGCTTTTGAAGGTCGCTGCATTCTCGACAAGAGTCAGCATATATTTCAGTAAGGTGAGCTGAAATAAAAACCAGATGTAAGAAAATAAATAAGGACATATCTTCACATCAATATTTTGTAAAACGTAGGCAAAGACACAACCAGGGCATCTACGATTAGCCGAAAACACTAAGTATCACAATGTGACAAGTGACAAGCCTATCGCCAACCGCGCACATATTCAATCCCGAGCAACGTTACTTTTGTTAGAGAGATGAAAGTCCACATTTTATGATATTGGAAGGCAAGATTTTTTGATATTAAGAAATTCACGCCGCCTAGAGACACCAAAGGTGGTAATGGTGTGTTGCCAACCTGGGGCTGGGATGTTAGGCCTCGAGCAAAAGTAAGTTTACCGGCTACCTTACCCTCCGAACCGGACGCTATTTTTTTAAGGTATTGCATAGCTTCTATCGCAGGCCTTGAGCGTGGAGACTAAATCCAGAAATTCCATAACGAAAATAACCTAACACCCCATCACACCGCCATCAATCGATGAATAGCAGAACTTTTAGTGTCTTTTTGATCACGCTCCTCTCTTTAATTTAGCAACTCGCCTCTAGGTGGCATTGGTTGTATCGGCGTTACTGCGCATGCGTAATCTTCCTCTTTGCTCCTTAATCTGGTGACTCATGCCTGCTTATGCAACAGCTTACCGCAGCAGGCTCCGAGCGCCACATGTCTTTTTCGTTGCTAGAACCGGAAACGAACCCTAGACTTCAAGAATTTAAGTCTGACGCCGGACCGCTAGAGCACAGAGGCTATAAATAAGAATAATATATAAGAAACAAGAAAATATATTTTTTTAAACAAATCTCACACGATATGATATTTATATTTCAAATAGAGTAAAACTTGTATTTAAATACATAGAATGTAAAATTAAATACATATATTTTATAGTATAAGTATTTATTTGTAATATTTTAATATGTTATGCTACTTAAAGTTAGCTGCAAAAGCGTTTGCAAATGTTTTTTTTGTGCATCTCATCTATTATTCGTATGCGTGTCCTGATGGTAAGATTCAACCGTAGGCTATAGATATCATAGATGTTACAGGTGCATCGCCAGTGCTCGCACCTCAAGAGCTTCAGATGGTCTATTCTTCTCAGCGTACCCGGACCAACACACTCAAGGCAATATTCAATTTGCAAGGATCATGACATTTGGTACTCGATACTCTCTGCCCACCCTATAAGACTTGGCATGTAGATAGGTATGTATGTATGTACTTACGTTTTACAGACGCAGACTCTTTATCCTTACAGGGAGCTATATCCATGAAGCATTCGAAATGGCTCTTTAACAATGACACATCCGTATTGAATTGCTCATATTCGAACTTATCGTAAATATCGCTGTAGCACAACATTGTAGTGAAAAGAGTTGAAAGAATAAAAATTTTCGTACTGCCAATCATTTTTTCCGCTGAGAACATAAAAAAAATGTAAAAAAAAATAATTCATTCATTCGAATATTTAAAAAAAATTAAAAGGCTTCATAATAATAATTGTTCTAAAGTCTTAAAATATATCAGAATTTCAATAATAAACTGATTAGGTATATAGGCACAGATAAGATTTCTATGTCTATAATAAGAGCTGCTGTCTAATTGACTGTGACTTTACGCTTGTTGAAGTGATTTTACGTGGTTAGTGATGGCATCGGAAGATTAATTCGTATACATAATAACCTAAATATTGAACCGGAGTCTAAACTGGTACACAAAATTTGGTAAAACAGTTCAGTTGTTTTTGCAGAGAAACCGATAAGAAGACCCTTGTTTTAAGTTCTGTATTCCGTATACAATATGCACTAATCTTTGTTTTTAAAAAAAATATAGATTTAATATTATACGTATTAGACTAGCAGCCACTGGCAATTTTATACAGGTAAACAAACTGACAAGTTATAATACACATAAAATTACTTTTTGACTAACTCTATCTATCAAAAAATTACATTAATATCAATTTCGTAGCTTTATAGATCTAAGCATACATGGAGACAGATAGCGGAAAAAGAGTTTTCAAAACTAAACGTGACTTGTTCACTTATTTGAAACTTCTTTCATAGTTGAGTAAATATGATGAATTAACTTACATTATATGAAATTGAAGAATCTGTGTCTAACTCCGAACTAGAAAACTTTGGATGATTAACTTATTATCTCCCCAAGCCTTATATAGTAGTTTAGAAGTAATTAGGCTTTGATAATACCTTTAAAATGTTTTATGTTCAGAGTTCCGTCGCAAAAAATCTCTGCAAGAAAACCACCTACTTTGTAAGAAACAATTTCCTGAAGCGCAAATAAAACCTTAATATTTCTATTAAAGTATTTTTGTCACTACATATCATGAAACAAATCTTCTTTTCCTTTGACTGTTTTGTGGTCGAGGGTATACGCCTAGATCCACCTACCCACCGTGAGGTTCGGGTTTGTTGCCCGACGGGGAACGACAGGCATTTGTGTGATGAATATTTAGATGCCTGCATATTATCCGAGTCTGGGTATTTAATAAATTTATTTTGATATAAGTATTTCTATGTATAAGAATCCTTGGCTAACATAAGCAAATCATTTGCGTAATTTGGGGTTAGAATCAATTTGTGTAACTTGTCCAGGAATATATTTACTCATATATTGGAACGAGTTTCCTTACGGCAGGCTTGGAGGAGATAGGGATTTTGCTGCGCGACCGAACTAAAAAGAATGTGATGGTAAAAACCTTAAGAAAAAGTGGGTCGAATAAAACCATTAAATGAGACGTGGGCAGGAGCGGTAGTCGTTTACACAAGCGAGTAGTGTTCTTCTCACTTCACACCGCCAATGCATAGTTGGACTGCATACTCATGAAGTGTGTCGATTCTACATAAGCCGAAGGAACTTCGATCCTACCTGGTGTCCCACGACACCATATTTATATTTAGCAAAGTCCCGCAAATACCTATATATATATACTAGTATTCGCGATGAATTTAAAAACGATTAAAAGAATTTGCATATAGTTTCCAAAAACAGATACATTGACTCTTGAAAAAAGTTAAGAAATATTATTGTACATTAAAAAATTTAAGCCTGTTGGGAAATTCCATCGAAAACGCTGCCAAAGCCATCAGTTACAACAACAAAATTAGAAAGAAAGAAAAAAAAGTTTATTAACACACACATTCACTACACACATTACAATAAAAAAATAACAATTTGTAGATAAAAAAAAAACAATTAAAAAATACAAAAGTATTATAGACGCAGTGTGCAGCTCTGTGTTACTAATGGGAGAAACACTCAGTATATATTGTTAAAGCATAATGCTTTAACACAGTCTTGACAGATATTGGTTTTTTTCAATACCATAAAAAAACCAAATTCCGTACAAACATAGTAAAAACAATATACAACCCGTATTTCGCAAATTCATATTATACAACAAATACAAATAAAAGACTACAAAATATATACTTTTAAAAGTTTAAATATATTTTTATCATACAAAAATGTTGCTTACATAAAAAAAACAGTTAACAAGATTAATCACACCAACTATGCAGATAATCATACAAATATAGGTACAAAAGTCAATGAAAACCCCAGCTACATTGTCAATCACTTTATTATGTATATAAATAAATTAAAAAAAAAAACAATCGAGAATACAGTCATACTAATGTAATAATGCTAGACACATATTATATAATTAAAAAAATATTCAAAAACATACATAGTTATGGTACGTTTTTGAATATTTGCTTTTTTTGTATATTTAATAAAAACATCTCATATTTTTTTAAATGTTGTTTTTAATTCTGAATTGCGAGTGGGTGGCGGTAAGTCATTCCAATACTTGCTAGCATTGTAGCTGAAACTTCCCCGAAAAGCTTCAGTTTCATGGCGAGGTATGCGAAACAAGTTTTGTGAAGCCCTTGTCCAATGATTGGAATTTTCTGCACTAATCTATGTTAATTTGTTGTACAAGTATGATGGCAATTTGTATTTAAGCACACCAAAGAGCATTGCCGCAAAGTGTAGACGACGGCGGAATTCCATTTCAATAATTGAGGCACCATTTAAATATGGAGTCACGTGTGATCGCAGAGGTACATCAAAACAGTACCGAATGCAAACATTTTGTACCCTCTGTATTAACTTATTTGTACGTGCAAATAAACATAGGCCAATCACAGTATCGACGTAGTTAAATTTTGACAGGACAAGTGTCTCACAGTACGCAGATCCTGGCTAATGTAGTTTCTAATGCGGTACAAAACTTTTAACCTATAAAAGCAATTATAAATGATATTTTGAAAATGTTTCTTAAACCGAAGATTTTTGTCTAAAAGCAAACCTAAGTTTCGAGATTCTGTGACAGGCAATATGCTTACTCCATTAATTTTAATAACAAATTGTTTACTTGATATAATAAACACCTGGTGTTTTGAACCGATAATTATGTATTTTGTTTTAATTGGGCTTAGAACTAACGTATTTGATTTGGACCATAAAAATATCCTATCAAGGTACTCATTTAACTTTTCTATGGCCAGTGCTGTGTCTGTAGCTTTAAAAGATATATACAGTTGGATGTTGTCTGCATAAATATGCTATTTACAATTAAATATGTGACTTGTGATATCAGCAGTGTTGACAGCAAAAAGAAGTGGTCCCAAAATAGAGCCTTAAGAAGACAAAAGAACGACTAGTTGTGCCGTTTTCATTCTTTAGTTCCACTATTTTCTAGCGGTAACGTAAATAGCTTTCAAACCACTTTACTGCACTTTGACTTAAACCATAACATTTTAATTTTGCAAGTAACAAAGATATATTTATTGCATCGAAGGCCCGCGAATAATACAACAACATCATTATTGTTCCCTGTCCCTTATCCTGAGCTTTTAATACATTTGATCTAAAACATTTGATAGTGCGGAAGAAGTACTTTTTCGCTTTCTAAAATCAGATTGCAGTTCTGGCAAGATATTGTTTGATTCGACAATGCCTTCAAAGCGTTATCGTCACTAACTGTTTACACATTAAATGTCCCTGACAAGTGATAGTGCATATTGAAATGAGCACTAACATCATCAGCAACATCAGATACCCTAGGAACAGCAAGTAAGTGGTTGTTTATTCTATTAACATCACATAAACTAGTTGGCAAATTAATCTCAGCTTTATTTTTAAAACTTAAATTATGCTTTTTCAGCTGCTTCCAAAGTTTATGTGGACTATCTATATAAGAATTTATATGATATGAAAAATAAGCTTTTTTCTTTTTTGATAACATTCATAACTTCCTTTTTTAGCTCTTTATAATAAGCTCTACTCCTATCTGCTCTACCACTACGTACGTATACTATACGTATATATACGTGCTAAAACGTATAAACGTATATACGTGTTATACGTACGTATAAAAATATGATTGATCTCTACGCTTCATAAGGAACTTAATATTGTAAATTATCCAAGGCCAATTACTTTCCTTAATCGTAATACGTTTCATCGGCTCTAATAAGTCAAAGATGGCTATAAGAATCGTATTAAGTTTAGAAACAGCATCATCAACGTCATTTAAAGAAGCAAGATTTGTCCAATCAACGTTAGCCAGGTAAATTTCCAACATAGTATAGTCAATATCATTAATTGACCTATGCATGGATTGGTGAGGGGTAATTTTTTCCTTAACAATATTTAATTTACATGTAATGAAATCATGTGCACTTAGATTAGCAATGTGGTCTACTGTGACTTTATGAACACTAGCACCTGTACATACAATATCAATCAGCGTTTCACTATTAGCTGTGAAATGAATAGGCTGACATACGCGCTGCTTAATGTTAAATATATTAGTAAAGTTTAAGGATGCCCTTGTTTTGAAATCATTAGTATTAAGTAGATTAATTTTCAAGTCCCACGTTAATATAATATTGTGAAATTATGTCAAAAGGAGACATAAAGGAAATGGAATCGCATAATGCATCAATGAAGGTTTGAATACATTGCCAAGGAGGACGATGAGCAGTACCAACAGCGATTTCCATTAATATTTACACCTAGCCACATTTGCTCTACCAATAGATTAGTTGCATATCTGAGAACACACGTTACAATGCCTAACATAAAAACCTACACCACTCCCACGAGAATGTAACGTATGATGCCGCATCATATGTCGCAATGTATACCCAGGGACCCTATGGGCTCGCCCTTCCTCTTCAGGTTTCATTTACTGCCAAAAGATCGACATTATATCTATTTAAAGCGACAAGGAATTCATAGTGGTTATTGCCTAACGATCCTGGATTTATCAAACCAACTGCATAGCGTTAAAATTAAAGGATTTTATTATTTTTAAAGATTTACAAAAATATCTCAGCATATATGGACAACCTTTTATGTCAATTTCAACTTGAAAAAATATAGCTGACCGGCAGCTTGTAAAAAGCGAGCATAAGGTAGCCCGTAAACTTACTTTTGCTCGAGACCTAACAACCCTGCCTTAGGTTGGCAACGCACCATTACCACCTTTAGTGTCTCACGCGGCGTGAATTTCCTACCATCAGGAAATCCGTCAGATTGTTTGTCATCCAATATCGTAAAAAAAATCAAATGGTTTATTCTAACCAATGGACCTAAACGTCAAAAACTAAATATTGTGTAGATAGTAAGAATTAATTTTTAAGTATCATATAATTTAATTATACGTATGCACACAGTGACGTCAATTATTTTCAAATCCACGTTGTTAGTAATTTTGTTGCAAAGTTACTAAGCTTATTTTGAGTTATCGCTACCTCATTTCAACAAAAGTAATAGAAAGAGATAAAACACAGTGCTGTCAGATTAGTCCGTTCATTTCTTCTGACGTTTAAAGCCCTAAACTTAGTCAGCCAGAAGAGCCACACGCCGCACTGCCCCGTTCCATGATTACTATGAAATAATTGCGCTCTGAAGTAAATGTCTTAAGCGACAAATCTCTATTTTAGACACTATAAAAGTAATTAAAAAAAATATAAAAACTGAAACGATTATCTTTTTGGTTTAATACTTATCTGTGTTTACGTTAAATCTGGTGTCGATATTTTCATAAATGAAGTAGACAGTTGGATTTGGTTTTCAAAAAGGGTTAACATTTGTTTTTTTCTGTCGAGTAAAGTGAAATGAATCGTGTTTTGGAAACAATAGTCTTATAAAACATATTAATGTTAACCTTGTGTATTTATGGCACCAAGATCCATGATTATTTTGTATGGAAAAAACGTTATATTGCTACCCTTACGTTATATTTTACCCTTTTTAGCATACATCATACATGGACCCTTTAATCTATTAATCAGAAAACGTCTATTAAGAACATCATAATTTGACATGTCCGGACTAATCTGACGTGTCTAAAATGGTTCTTATCTTTTGTTTTATTTGAAAAAGATAACAAGCATCTAAAATAAGTTTAGTTTGCAAACAGCAGAATCACCACCATTTTCTGTACTAAATTTAAAATGTACTAAATCAATTGACGTCACTAATTAAATTAATGATTTCCAGAATTGAAATTATAAATAAATAACAGCCAATTAAAAATGTAGTTTTATTATTATAACTATGTACTATGTAATAAAAACAATTAGGGACACGTAGATTCGAAAAAGATTATGTTGTTTTTTTTGTCATTAAATTTAAAATTTTGTTCACGGCTGGAACAAACACAATTAAAAAACAAATAAATTGATATTACGGAAGATGTAATACGATAAAAACACGTAAGTTTAATTCACTAAACTTGAGTTTTTGCAGAAATACATTTTTTTTTGTATATAATTTTTGTTTATCGATTCTGTGGTTTAGCCACTTTGTTTAAATTTTCCATTAAAAATAACATTGGGTATGTGCTCAGTTGGCGACAGATTTGCTATCACATTGTGGGACTTGGTGTCTTCGGCTAGTCGTGGGTACCGGGGGTTTACCTCTACCTATCTCTTTTAGGATATGGGCGTGAAAATACTGTTTTTGATAAAATACTAAAAGAGTCATAAAAAAGCCAAAAAGTTTTTTTGCCTACTATATAAGGTCCAGGTTCGATTCCCATACTAGGATATTGGTACTGATAAAATATACTGGAGTGTTGAGGTTATCGATAAGTAGTTGGTGTATTACTTATCACATTGTAGGACTAATGAAGCTTGAAGAAACTTAAGAGTGGATTTGGGGAGCTACTCAGGCCCGTCAGATATGGGAGATATCCTGCACCTTGATTAAACAATATTGTTGTATTGTATATTGTATTGTATTACTTAATTATGTTTGGGTAAGAGCCTGGTTGGCGATAAGTAGTATGTGTTTTACTTATCATATTGTAGGACTAATGAAGCTTGAGGAAGCTTAAGAGTGGATTTGGGGAGCTGCTCAGGCCCATCAGAGTTGATATGGGCGATACTTTGCTCCATGGTTAAACAACTAAATTATGTATAAAATCTCTACCTTTTTCTTGCAGTACACTTACAAAAGTAATATTAAAGACGCGTCAAATAAACTCAAACACGATAGGCTAATTCTGGGAATTTTAAAAGTTCCAGCTATAGACACATTTCAGTTTAAGAATCAGATTAGCTCCATTGTTTTTCGCTTTAAACATGCATATCAAATTTAAGCTTGAACGATAACCAGTTTGTCAAAGTGGAATACTCAGACAAACATTATAAAATAAATATACGCATTACATCAAAACTGATACAGCATCATGCTTCAATGCTGTCAGTACAAAGCCATCGGAAAACTATGAATCCCCATTTCGTTTGGTCTTCGCATCATGCTTGAACGGATGGACCAGTTTTAATATTCTTAATAATAATAATACCTTTATGGTACACAAAACGTTATCACAAACATGAACATAAAGATAATACAGTACAATGGGCGAGCTTATCTCCAGCAAAAGAGATTTCTACCAGCTGATCCGTGAAAAGGAAAAACAGAAACAAACATAAACGTAGACAAGTCTAGACACACGATTTGTTGACTATGAAATACTTAACAAATAATAATAATAAATATATCATCTATATAAATATAAACATAAACATACATAAGTATACATAATTACATACATAACTAACAATTCAAAACAAACGACGATTGAAAAAAAATAAGTTTGTGAGATAGTTTAGTAGTATTCTTATTTTGTTGTATTGGTTATTGCAGTGATACTAGGAAAATAATTTTTTTAATGCAAAATGTTAATAGCTATGTAAAGCGAATTAAAGTTCGCCGGCTAGGCTAGTAGCACATAAAAAAATTAAGGAAACGAAGTTCTAATATAGATATCCTTAACTGATTCCCTTGCCCTTGTCTTGATTTTTTTTGACAGACATAGTAACGTCAATGTTTGAAAATATGTATTCCGATCCAGTGAATTGAGTTTTGTTAAATTAACCAAGCATATTAGTAAGCTTCAGGCGTGTAATTATTACAATTTTTTATCGCCCCAAGTTATAAAAACATGACATATGTGTTCATTAAGCAGAGTTGAAGGATTTAAAACAGATTTAAACCTGTGTTTTTTCAACCGTTTTATTAATTATTACGATAATTACACTAATTAAAAGTATTATGTTTGAATATAAATATAATAAAGACAGGTAGTCTTTATCATGTCGTTTTTAAGTTTTAGTTAAGAGTTTATTATTACACTCAAATCGATATCTGACGTAAATTTTAATCTAGTATTACATACTTATTCAGTTAATAATAATTACCAACGGAATAATCAGTTTGTGACATGACCCTGTACCACGCTGTCCCACGTGATCCTCTAGCGGAATGGGACAAATAGTAGCAATTCTGTTGGTACAAACTAAACTAAACTAAACTAAACTAAAATTTGAACGCTCACAAATCTTGCTTGCTAATTAATGTTGAAAAATTAAATTAATCATAACATAAATATACAAAAACTGTTTGTTGTACACCACCAATAACTGATATACATAAGATCACAACATTTAAAAAGTGTGTTTTCGAGTTTCGGTGCTTATTAAAAATATTAAGTATCAATTTAAGCATTTCTACGAAATAGTTTAGTTTAGTTTC
>NJDC01005841.1:69394-124626 GCA_002245475.1 Calephelis virginiensis | reverse complement strand
GCTCTGACGCGATGTCCGAAGGTGGAAATCAGCGGCTGGAATTAAACCAAACAGCTCCTCAGAGCATTCCCCATGATAAATGCGGTAGAGAACATTGAGCGACCCAACATCTCTACGCAACGCTAAAGAATCAAGCCGATTGGTAATTGCCCAGTCATTGACAATTCGAATTACTCTACGTTGAATGCGGTCAAACGGAAGGAGCTGGTACTGTGGAGCCCCTGCCCAGAGTTGAGAACAGTACTCCATATGAGGCCGAATTTGCGCTTTATATAGTTGTAAGCGATGGGCCGGCTTGAAATACTGTCTCGTTTTACTGATACATGATATTTATTACAATTTACATTTTACGTATTGAAAATACAAATTTTTGTAAGGCATTTAAATATTCTGTTAAATAATATTATTGCAATCAATAAAATGGATAACAATACGTATGGCACTTATATCATTATGAAAATTAATTTTAGGGCGAATAAGACTATGCCACAAGTATATTATGATTAATAAAACATTCGGGCAAATAAAAATTCGGGCAAATGAAATTCTGACATTTGCATATATGGTATATAATCTTCGGGAAAACAATAGATAACCAATTTACTTACTTTCGGGTTTATAAAGTCTAAAGCACAACCCATGGTCGTATCATAACATCAAGATATTATATCAATGCGATTTCCTACAGACCATTAATATAATGAATGTGACACATGCACATAATATTAATGTCAATGTACTTTAAAAGAGTTCAATATTATTTCACAACATGATGTCATTCGTAACGTAAAGTATAAGAAATTAATTATTGTATTCGGTCCTAGAGTGAACTGCATTAAACATTGTCGTATCCAGAAGTATTTTCAATTATCCAATTTACTGATAGCTAGAGGACCGCCACATAAAGTAATATGTACTTAAGTCTTTGCAATGTTTAATACTCTAAGTAGTTGACAATATTGCCGGGACGCGAAGATATGTTAGATGAATAGCAAAAAAAAGCAATAGCAGTTAGTAGAAAATCTAAATTTTATAAACCTAAACCAAAATCTTGTGAGCAAAACAGCAAATTTTAAAATTAACATTTCAATTTAGTTTGTTTTATATTGCTTCAATAGAATTAGTTTCTTTCTTCTGAATCATAAATGGAAATGTTTGTCAAAATATTTTTTTAAGCAGCGAGGTGATATTGAATGACATACGTAATCTAAACGACTAAATAACTTAATTAATATATTAGCATGCGATGACATCATTATATTCATATACCAATAATCTAAGCAGTTTTCGTTGCACCCGTTTTGTTAGTATGAGAAAAGATACAATATTTTCCCTAGTTTTCCTTTGTTCTTATATTTTAAACCTTCCCTGGACTTTCAAATAGTTCAAACAAAAATTAGCCAAATCGGTCCAGCTGTTCTCCAGTTTTAGCGAGACGAACAAACAATAATTGATTTTGATACATAAGATAATATATAATAAATAACAAAATTATACCACCAGAGTTCATCACATACATATGAAAGAAAAATTATGTCTTATTTTGACCTTACATTTAAACCAAAACAAAAAATATACTAATAGTGCCGTTATTAAAACTACAATTTTATAAATTCATTCAAAATATTCGACTCTAATTGAAATGGTAACTTTTTACTAACGAATCGTGACGAAAATTGCTTAAGTTGTGATTTATCGTTTTTACTATAGACAAAGTAAATGTACTCACTTTCTTTTCAATCCACCTTCAAAATATGTCCGCGTGGCCGTGTTCCGATCCGGTGGTAGTATTATATAGACTCATCACAAGTGCCTCTTGTGAGGTGAATGTGAATAAAAATATTTTCTACTCTATTCTATTAAAAAAGTAGCAAGTTTTCAAATGCATATTTTTATGTATTTTATGTGTGGTTGGCAAAAACATCAAGTGCGAAGTGTCACCATCGTTGCAAACATGCGTAGCTTCATACACATTCATTACTATTTTTGTACAAATACTCCGGTTTCGGAGACTGTAGAATTTTGCCATTAATTTCGAATGATACTCCAGCTATTTGCTCATGAAATGTCTATCTATGTCTCCTAGGGTACCTACATCCATCCACGTACGTGTTGTATGTTGTTCTCATATCTGTTTTGTCTATCTTTCATTTGCTATTCATTTCACTGCGTATTATGACCACGTTAGCACTGACAAGTTCTGAAATTGCCGATTAGTAAAAGAATAATATAAACGACACATAATCTGAAATTTGCACATAAAAAAGGAAAGCCATTACAAAATAATAAAACACTGTATATGGGCATTTTCACTTTTGGGTGCCACCGCCACTTTTACGCTGTCCCACGTTTTTAAAGTTGTATTTTATATTAAGATTAACGAGTGTTATTATAATAAGTATACGAATCAATGCAGAATATATTAGACTATGTGCCTGAGCAATAATTTTGATGTAATTTAGATTAATTACTTAAATTATGGCCAATTCAAATACTCAAAAGAGTCATTTCTGACTTGTCCCAGTGATTGTCAGCTTCATATGTATTGAAATTACCGATAAAAATTCCTACTAAACTATAATCAAGTTTTTGCTACCATTATAATGGACATATTTTTCCGTCACGTTGATCCAAAATTGCAAAGGTAACCCTAATATTACAATAGTAAAACATTTTCGTAAAGTCTTTAAAATTCGATCTCTTCTGACATGTCAGTAAAGTGACGGATCTAAAGGGGTATTTTTTTACTACCAAAGCCGTTTTAGTTTTAAAAAATAGCAACACTATCTACAAAGGATCATTCTTGAACTTTGAAAAATCAGTCAGTCTGTTCATTACGCGAAAAAAGGAGGGGCTTGCTGGTGTTGGCGGTTGGTCACAATTTCGTGAGTCAGTTTTGAAGCCTTTTTTCTTATTATATGTTTGTCTCATACTATCTAACTGTTTAGTGTGTATTTTTTTGTGTTATTTGACGAGTGTTTTAGGAGATTATTTGAAAAAATATCATTTCATTAGGTTAATCGATAATTTTTAATAGCTACGTGTATAATGTGAGGGTCAGTTCAGTGACGTTTTATACCGTCACATATAGGGCGGACTATCAAAGTCACCAAACTGACTCGTAAGGCTAAGTGTACAATTTTCTAAAGTCCAAAGTCAATGTAGTGACTTTTAGTAATTTTCAGGCAGTTTGAAAAACCGCAACATGCCACTAAGTGGTGCTGAAAGAACTCAACGATATAGAGAAAGACTCAAACAAAATCGTCCTGACGAGTTTGAAAGACAGAAAAATCAGAATTTAGCTAAAGTTAAGTCCACTAAGAAAAAAGTCTCCGAACTCACTAAAGACGAAGCAGAAAAAAAAGAGAAAGGTGGAGAAAAGATAAAAAGAATAGCCGTCAAAGACAAAAGAAAGCCAAAACACACTGTTTATCTCAAGACAACAATTAGACTACCTAACCTACCTACCACACCTACCACAACAAGACAACTCAAAATCGAATTTGGTAAATGAAAAATACATACTTAACTAACGACGCAATTGCTTGTAAATAAATGTAGAAAATACTCAAGAAATGTTGAAAATTTAAAGAAAAAAAATGAAACTTATCGAAAGCGCTATCAAAGGTTGCAAAAAAATAAAGAACAGCAAATCAAACATCTGAAGTTACATTTACAATTACAAGTGCTGACCGAGCATTTTGCCGCGCGGCGGCAAAATGCTCGATCAGCACTTTAACTAGAACGCGCGCGTGACGCGTTTGATCTCTATGAATATCAAACACTCACTGAATGAAATGATAAAATGAAAACCAAATGAAAAATCTATCATGAAATCTTAAAATGATCTATTGGTCTCTTAAATAATCGTTCGTCAAAAAATATTTAGTACCTGTAGGCCCGTGCTTTGCTTGGTATTTTTTTAGCAAACACTCATTGACTTCTTGTTACTTAACAAAGCCATCTGCTGGAACAACTTTATTATTCGCCAACAGATGTCAGGAAGAGTCATATTTTTCAGTTTAAGGACGAATAAAATTTTCAGCTTAAACACGAATAAAATTTTATTTTCTACAATGAATCCTAGCTACATCGATTGATTGACCCCGAAACCCTCTACATACTCAATTTTATGAAAACCGTTGGAGCCGATTCCGAGATTCCAATTATATATACAAGAAAAAAAGAATTGGTCATTTATTATACCTTATAAGATATACGTTTTATAAAAATGTAATCTGTCACGGTTTTATAATGACGATTAAGATTTTTAGTAACGTTAGTTAAGCTATTTGTTAATCAACTATATCTATGCGAATCGAATTTAAAAGTGAAATGTTTATTTGAATATTCTTCTAAAATAAAAATAGAAAACATCAAACATAGAATGTACTCTGACAGATGTTATTAATAGTTAATATCATTGAGTGATTAATTTGAGTGTGGTTGGACTTTACAAAAACTTTTCACGTCTTAAATATGATTATGAATATACAAATAAATTACATTACAAAATAAATTTTTAATAATTAAAAATGAGAAGTTATGACTTGGAAATTAATGATGATATTATATGATTAAATTAAACAGTAACTACGACATGTTTTGTTGTTTAACAAGTAAAAATTTGGGTAATGTTTTATAACGCATATTTTATAAAACTTAGAACTTGTGAGCAATTTTTATGGATTAGATAGTTTAAACACCGAATTTAATTTAATTTCATTATTAACTAGCCGACCCGGCGAACTTCGTGTCTCTTGACATTAACAGCTACAAACAGTTTGTATAAAAAAAAAATGTATTGCCTTTCCATTTTTTCTACAACTTTCCCGGTTTTTCTCTACATAAGGACAAAAACAAAGTAGCAAATTGGTCTATCCGTTTAGGCGCAATGACATGACTACGTGAAATGGGGATTTGTGTATAATGTATATATAATAATATAACATCTCAGAAATTATAACTTTAGTTTATACTCGTAGGACAAATTTACGATTTTAGTTTGTAATTATTTAAAAACAATTGCCTAGTTATGAAATAGTTTTATTTTTTTAACTTCATAACCATTTGTTTTTGTCATTGTTACCATTTTTTTGTCATTATGACCCGGGGTGAACTGATTTTTTTTCTTTCATCAACCTCGCCTTTGGACATACTCCGTCTTACTACAAAAATAATACTTGGTGAGCACATGTTTAACTAAACATTGTTTAAAATTTAATTCTCAACCAATAAAAAGCTGCCACGTCATCCACGTTTAGCATGTTATTCATTGTATGTAGTGCAATACATAATTAAAATGTCTTAAAATTTTATTCTGGTGTTGTGGATAGAGTAAGTATCTTCACGCCCATATCCCCGAAGAGGTAGCCAGGGGCACAACCAAGGCACCCACGACTAGTCGAAGACACTAAGTCCAACAATGTGATAGGTGGCAAGTCTATCGCCAACCGGGCAAAATCCAATCCCGAACAAATTTTTTTTTCAAAAATTGGAAAAACGAAATTTTATTTTTGTTACCCGACCTGAAAGTCAAAACCGGGATCTTATGAAGTCAATTCGACTTGGACCGCTAGACCACCGAAGATATGATATGATAGACATAGATATGGATAGAGTAGCCGGTAAACTTATAAAACCAACTCAAGACCACAACTTCAGATTGAGAACGTGACTGTTTTTTATGGTGCTAGATAGCGAACGAGCACACGACTATCCTGATGGTAAGAAACAACCATGACTAAAAGACACCAAAGATAACATCTACCATCGCTGTCATCGGTACATCACTGTCACGTGGCCAGTGTAAAAGCCTATTGTGGTAGTCTATTGTCTATCCTGCCCTCAGTACAGTACAGTAACTCTTATGACTAGGAACTCACGGCGCGGTTTTTGCCTGCGACCGCAGTCTTTCATTAGAGCGACGGTAATAGGAAACGTGGTGGTGGTAGTGCTATGTATGGCTGGTATGCGAATAGACTATTCTTTTTTATGATATTGAAAGGCAAACAAACAGACGGATTTCCTGGTATTAAGAAACTCACGCCGCCTAGATACACCAAAGGTGGTAATAGTGCGTTGTCAAACTAAGGCCGGGATATTAGGCTTTGAGCAACAGTAAGCTTACCGGCTACCTTATCTTCCAACCGGAATACGTCAACAGCAAGAACTGACATTATGACGGCAGGAATAGGTAAGACAGTGGTACCAATCTGGACGTGCACCTGCAATACTCTACCACCTAGAAAATTCTACATAAAGGACCCAAATCAACACTAAGAAAATTATACACCTTCCTGATCTAACTTTTTTTGTAGTTACGAAATCTGTTTGTCTGTTTTATTTGACATTTTCCATCGTCGGCGCTTGGTAAAACTTCCAAATATTCATATTTTCAAATAAAGAAACACTTGTACTGTTTTACGTATCACTTATAATTTATTATTTACAAAATAGCTTACTGGTTTCGCTTATACAGCTCATCAGGGCTAAAACTTAAACTACTGAACAATATTTTTCATTTGTAAATATAAATTCATTTATAATGGGTAGACACTACCCGTAAATTTTAATACGTTTTACAACGGAGTTGCTAGCTATTGATTCTTTTACCACTTTCAAATGGTGAAAATACTACCATTTGAGAAAATATTAACATTTAAATTGCTTCCACTAATTAATAAATTACTAAATTAAATTTACTGTTTGATACATATGTAAATGTATAAAACAATCCAATTCTTATCAACACAAACTGCAAACAAAATGTACAAACCTATCGTGTTTATTGCAAAGTGAATCAATATGCGATTTCCAGTTACCAAATTTATCGATTTTTATTCCTAAGAATTTATTACAATCTACATTTTTAATACTAATAAAATTTAAAATAAAATCTAACTTTTTAATATCTCTATAATGTAGTTGAAATTCTTTCTTTTGTCTTCATAAGATTTATTTTTAGATTATTTTCATTCAACCATTCTGTCACTTTACTCAAAATTTTACTTGTTTCTTTAAATAAATCGTTTTTATGTTTGCTTTTGATGAGAAGTGAAGTGTCATCAGCAAACAAAATTGAATCATGATTGATAGCATCAGGCAAATCATTTATGTTGATTAAAAAAAAATAATGGTTCTAAAACACTAACTTGTAGTACGCCGCAGTCATTAAAAATATAACTTGAAGTATAGACTTTCTTGCGGTTTCCACTTTTGATATCTCACTGCTATCTATTCTCTAAATAGCTTTTAAACCATTCTAATGAATTATCTCTAATACCATATCTTTCAACTTTCGTGAACAAAATTTTATGTGTCACAAAATCAAACGCTTTACTCATATCTCAAAATACAGCAAGGGGAAACTTTTACTATTTGGGAACAATATTTTTAATTTTCATATTGATCAGTAAGTAGGTAAAACTCAGAAAATTCCATATTTTATTGTAACATAAAAACTTAGGCTGTTTCTTGGCTATTTATCTTACTCACACTGTTAGTTTTACGATATAACATTCTACATTTACTTAATAATAAAACACACAATTCACGTTAATATAACCTATTCAGAGACACAAAATTCAAGAAACATATACATAAGAACGCCCTAAAAAACCGTAATATCCTATTTAAATATCGATTAACATGTAAAAACCACTGTGTTATACAAAAGAAAGTATATATTAACATAATTATTTGTCAAAATAAGTTATATATTTCTTAGGATAGCTAAAAGATATGAATATTTGCTACGGTTAATCTGCTCTCTTAGGTACCGACGCGTGCCATCTTCTGGTTTGAACGGCTAATGTCTAAATAGTCTTTGGTCGTCGTGCACACAAAACTTACATTTTTCTAAAGTCACGAAACTAGAATTAGTAACGGTTGTCGGAAACCTGCTAATGTTTTCAAGCTGGAATTTACCTTTTATACTTGCTTGTAAAGAAAATTAAAAATCTGATAAAATTAGAAATTTTGTAACTTATTACAGTATAAAAATTTAATTTTTTTGCACAAAATTTTAAATTATGAAATTCACATCCTCATTTTTAAATAAAACTGAGATTTTAAGACTATTGTAATAATAAGTTTACCTACCCTTCAGACTGGAATATGTCAGTGACGAGCTCTGACGCAATTATAAGGAATAGTTAAAGTGGTGGTATACTTATAAGGTGCAAATTCCTACTACCTTTGGGGTGAAACCTTACGTCGTAGTCATTATAGGACTTCATAATATACAACTCAACAATAAATGTGTAGGGAAACTTTGACCTTAGCCTTTAGTAACCTGTTAAAATTACGCAAATTAAATATTTTTTAAAAATGATTTTAAACTTAAATCGTCGCTTATTATTAACATTTTAAATTATTTATGCGGGATACTCACGATCCTTTTTATATTATTTGACGATGTTTCGGCCTAGTTGCATAGGCCTTGATCACGACGGGACTACTTGTACATAAGGTTTTATGATTTGTTTACGGGACTGCGGCAGTGAGCTGTAACTTTTGACAGTAAGATTTACTGACAGATGAGCCTGTCAACTCTCCTTCTGATTCTTCTTATTGTAATGTCCATGTCACTATCATTTCTGGGCACTATATTGCGACACACAACACTATGTCCTTACACTTTAAGATAATTTTATTATATTTAGCCCAGTTCCGACCAACATTTGGATCCCACGCCTGGGCCAACTTAAAACCGTCTTCCCTATTAAAATTACTTGGCGTGTTTCGAATTTCAGTAGCTTCACGTAATAGACGAGGAATGTGGTGGGATTCTGTAGAAATTAGTTTTGGTTTAAGTAGTTATATCCAATGGCTGGTGGATGAATCTAAAAGATGTTCAGCGATAGCAAACTTCTGAGGGTCATTTTTCTTAATTACGCTGATATGCTCTTTAATACGTATTGAAATAGTTCGCATAGTTTGTCCTATGTACGAACTACCACAGCTGCAATTAATCTTATAGACATCTGCGCACTGGTATGGTATGCTATCTTTAGGCGAGCGAAGATATGCTGCAATTTGCTTTTGGGCCGAAAACACAGATTTTATAATGTGTTTACGTACCAGGAGTCTGCCAATTTTATCCGTTATGCCACAAAAGTGAGCCAAAAATGCTGTGCATCGCTCAATGGTACTATGACTTCTAGGTTTGTGCTGCAGTATTTTCCATCACTACTAGCAACAAAATGAGATAAAACACAATCAGCACTGCGAAATAATTAAAACCAAAGTAATAGTAAAATAAGTATTCGATTGAGTCAGTAGGTATTTCATTCGTATACAAAATAAGGTACTCGTATATTAAAATAACATTTCTTCAAACCTACTCTAAAAAAATACAATTACATATAAAATACACCGAACAAGCACACGGCTTTCGTGATGGTAAGATATAACATTTGCCTATAGAGTATAGACATATTGTCTATACTCTATAGGCAAATAGTTATAGCAGTTATAACATATAAAAATATGTAACATTTGCCTATAGAGTATAGACAATATAGATGTTATAGGTACGTTGCTGGCTTTGCAACGAGTGGTAAGGCCAATTGTGCAAGTCCCTTATTGGTCCGGGTTCATTTGCAGAAAAGACCATCCTGCCAGACAACTCGTAAAAGGCTTGTCATCACTAACACTGTGTCATTTAACTAGGTGACTAGCAGCGACTTTTCCCAGATTAGTACCACCGCCTTATCTATATACTTCTATTCCTGCCGCCATAACGTCAGCACTTGCCATTGAAGTGTTTCGGTTCATAAGATAAGGCAGCCGATACACTTACTTTTGCTCAATGCCTAACATCACAGCCTCAGGTTAACATCGCACCATTACCATCGTTGATGTCTCTGGGCGGCGTGAATTCCTTACCATTAGGGAATCCGTCTGCTTGTTAGCCTTCAAATATTATAATAAAAAATTGTCTGCCGGCTACACTACCCTCTGGACCAGAACATGACATTATTATTATGGTGTGAGGAATAAGTAAACGGTTAATCCCTACCCGGATGAGTTGTAACACGGTTTTTATCACTAATGAAATCCTGTCCAAGTTCAAGTTTGTTTAATTTGTGTAAATTTTCCACAATCACGTGAAAAGTGATAAATATTATTTAGACCGCTAGATATTAGACCGCCACGTTAGCCGAGTGACTAGCGTACACGCCTAAGTATGCCGAGCAACCGCGAGGCTCGCGTTCGAGTCCCGACGGGGGCAGGCATTTGTGTGATGAACATTTAGATGTCTGCATTTTCTGGTCTGGGTGCTTATTAAACTTATTCTGGTATCTATTTAAGTATTTATATGTAATAGAATCGTTGACTAGCACCCATAACACAAGCACATAATTGTTTTACTTTGGGGTTCGATACAATTTGTGTAACTTGTCCAAAGATATTTATTTATTTATTGAAATGTCTTTAAATGTGATGTTGAACTCAGTAAACAGTTTATTATAATTATAGTTATATGTATCCCACACAATTATAATTAACTAAATGAAAGATAATAAATAATCAGCATAATTTATACTGATGTATATTATAAAAGTAATATAAGCATACTTACGTATTTTATGAGGATTGTTTTAATTATAATTAAACACACTTAAATTCCGCCGCAGCACTCAGAAACTTCAATAATTATCCTTTATTTAGGCATAACTTCGACATTTTTTATACAAAAATAACTGACCCACTAAACTTCCTATCGCTTGACATTAATGCTTCGATAGAAGCGCAGTCTGTCGGATCCAAGCTGAAACATTCCAAAATCAACAACTGCTTATTATTAAAAAAACATTTAAAAAACATTTTCCAGGAGACAAAATTGTGAATTGAACACACAAAAAGTTTCATCAACATCGCTCTAGTCGTCTAGTAGGAGTTCAGTGACAAACACACGAACACAAAAATTATATAAAGTAAAAGTAAAGTATCTTCACGCCCATATCCCCGAATGCTCTTTTCTTGAAGGACCCTATGGTAATTTAATCGAATAAAGAAACCAGGTTTCCTCTTGCTTTGAAATTTAGTCAAAAATTATAATTCCAGCTTCGACAGAAATTAATCAATAACTTAAAATACCTTTTTAAGTTCAGAAACATTACTATTTTTCAGGAGTTTCTCCTAAATGTAAAAAAAAGTAAGTATCTTCACGCCCATATCCTCGAATAGGTAGGCAGAGGTACAACCAAGGCACCCACGACTAGCTGAAGACACTAAGTCTCACAATGTAATAGGTGGCAAGCCCATCGCCAACCGGGCACATTTCCAATCCCGACCAACATTCAAAAATTATATATATAAAGATTGTTAAGTAAGGTTAGATTTTTTCATGTGATGCTTTGCTGATGGGTAAAAGACACCATAGATGTTTCAGGTGCGTCATTCTCCTGTGACTGGTATATTTCGTCCATTGTGCAAGTTTAACCTACCCTCCGGATCTGAACATTGATGTTAATGTCAATCTTAGCTGATGTTTTTGAGTGTAGCCGTTTGTAAAAAATACGCCTAAAGTTAAATACTATTTACTCCTGATTTTATCAGTACAGAATAGATTTCATACAAACTTTGATACCCCGTTGTACTCCTGTAGAGGTTATTTTTGAAAATAAAATAAATGTTCATCACACAAGTGCCTGTCCCCGTCGGGAATCGAACCCGAGCCTCGCAGCTGGTCGGTGAATTTAGTCGTGTATGTAGCCACTCAACCAATCATTCGGTTGTGGATATGGATAATTTTAAAACTTCTAGACAGAATCACGTTCGTTTAGAAAAAAAGTTCTAAAATTCTTTTTTTTTCTTTATACAAGAGGAGGCAAACGAGTTGGAAAGTGATCACAGCCACCTACGGGTTTCCGCAAAACTTTTAAGGAAAGACTACACTTTTTTTTGAAGGACCCTACGGTAATTTTATCGAATTAAGAAACCAGGTTTCCTCTTGCTTTGAAATTTAGTTAAAAATTATAATTATAGCTTCGACAGAAATTAATCAAAAACTTAAAATACTTTATTAAGTTCAAAAACATTACTATTTTTCAGGAGTTTCTCCTAAATGTAAAAAAGTAAGTATCTTCACGCCCGTATCCCCGAATAGGTAGGCAGAGGCACAACCAGGGTACCCACGACTAGCCGAAGACACTAAATCCTACAATGTGATAGGGGGCAAGCCTATCGACAACTGGGCACATATCCAATACCGAGCAACGTTTTTTTTAGTAGAAAATTAGAAAAATCCAATTTTATTTTTGCTGCCCGACCCGGGATTCGAACCTGGGAGCTCATGCAATCAAGTCCAACAACTGAACCACTAGAACATACAAATCATTAGTATATACGAAAAAAGTTCAGCAGCTGCTCTAACCAGCAGCCCACAACACGAAAGTAGCAAGAACTGATATCATAACAGGAGGTGGGTAACCTATGACGACCATTAAAAATTTGCTTTAAAAAAGCGATGAGATCAACGATACGTGTGCGATGGTAGTTAACAGCTGTCTTTTGGGTATTCCTATTTTAGCACTTGCCCTACCCTTTTTTTTATTTGGTTTAATTTCTCTATTTTTGTGTGTTTCATGATATTACAAGAAATTCAACTTCGAGACCAACAGTAAAGATATTAATTACTCTCTTACAGAAATATCTGACTGCTACTCAAAGAAAATTGCGATCCTGTACCACAATCCGGCAAATGTAAGAGTTTTTAATGGCGAAAAACGGTTGAGTTTCCTTGTAACACAAAGTATATGTTGCCTATAGATGTTAAATATTGGTGTATTACGATCCTGAAGTTGGGAACTTCAGAGTCTCGTGTCATTGTTTAAAACTACGCAAAACTCGCGGTTCGATCGATGCCTTCGTACATAAAAGTTCAACGCATACTACTTTTTTTAGCTTCTGTGGAAATCTCCATACAGCCCGGCTCGTCGCGCGTGTATTTATTAAATTTGTGATATCTAATAGAAGAAAGCGTTACTCTACCGAAATATACACTTAAATAAAAAAAATATTAAAGGATGTAACAGACCAAATCGGCCCTGAGTCCAACAAGCATAAAATTTTTATCGCAATTATTTTTTAAAATATGGCTCAATCTTCGTTTGTAACGCACACTTACTAATTTAAATGTTTTTCCACCATGATTTTATTCATGGTGGAAGCTTTTTTCTAATTTGATAATCTTATAAGTAATATACAGACCCATTTGAGCGCTTAGCCCACTTTTTTATGCAATATTTTTATGTTTGTATTTATATTGTAAAATAAAGAAGAAATAAACAAATATGTACTCGTATATATTAAAAAAATAATTCTAAATTCTATAATTTTAATAGTAGCATTACTCTTTATAAAGTAGCTTTAAGCCCGTATCCGTAAGAGGTGGGCAGAGGTACAACCAGGGTACCATGGATATTCGAAGACACTAAGTCCCACAAATCCCACAATAGTTATAATTGGCGGCTAATGTTCTTCTTTATTAGATAATTGAATATCCCTATCCAGAGATCGAGCCAAGGACCTCATGGAATCAATATTCTCCAAATTGTTATAATATCTTATATTTTGGAAGACCGTACAGTGTATGCTACGCCTGAATTGCAAAAACAAATCAAATTGATTACAAAATTAAATTTTAGGAATTCTCGTTTCGGCTTTTGATAACTACTTAATATCTACAATAATATTATTGTTAATTACACAATATAGACGCGTGGGCAAACATACAAAAACAACAGGCACCCTACAGGTCAATCGAATATCAACTGCCCGCATCTTGGCGACGCTTGGGGTTGCCGCCCGGCGAAAGGGGCGTGGCCGACGGGAGGAAGGGAAACGCGTCACAGGATTGTAACTTACGCGGCAGAGACGTACTACTTATATAAAATGTGTTACATACTCCCCCTTTTGACAAAACATCCCGTATGGGCAAACTTTACAAAACGCGGGAGTTACGAAGAGTGAGTTTTTCGCGGACGGCCCCTACGACGTTTTGGTGCAACCGGTTCGGGACACTCGCCGTCCCGATTGTGATATCTACATAAATCTGAAAGGTGATACTTTCTGATGACCATTTTTGATTTTGTTGACCGCAAGAGATAAGTTGTTGGACGTAGCCGTTTGTAAATGACTTACGGTCAATTACGTTTGGGAATAAACTTGGACGTTACGCCTTTCGAGGCGTTACTAATCATGTGACTCTTTAGCAGTACTATGTCACCCTCTTTGAAAATACCCGTATCCCTACGGCCTGCGTCTGCCTGAGATTTCCATGTATTCTGATGTTGTTTGATATTTTCCTTTACTTTGGAAAGATATTCGGCTAGTCGTAGGAGATACGGAGTAATTTGTGATACGAAATTTTCGGACTCAACATTTGCACACAAGTCTGCTTGAACGGACAATGGGGAACGAAAGCTGGCGTGTGACCAGTGGAAATGGTAAGCGAACTGTTAAACGCAAATTGGACGAAAGATAACACCTCTGGACATTGTTTATGGTTTCCCTCAAAAAGTATGGCGAGGCGGGCTTTTAAATCGCGATTTTTCCGTTCCACGGGGTTTGCCTTAGGGTGATAAAGTAAAACAAGGTTCTGTTTAACTCCTAAGACAAACAAAGCCTTTTGCATAACATCTGCTACAAATTGAATACCATTGTCTGAAATAATCCATCTTGAAAAACCATATCTTATGTTATGTTATGTGTTTTTGCATAGACCTCGTCGGTAGCCTCAGTAAGAGCAAATAGCTCAACCCATTTGCTCGTGGTGTCCTCTTCGATTAGGATCTAGCTCCGACCGTGAATTCCTTTAGGAACGGACCATATAGGTCTAGAGCAATAATCTCCAACCGCTGAGCTGGTACCGGCGTCTGGAGTAAAGTAGGCGGCTTTAGGTTTGAAGCTTTGTACTGCTGGCACTCAGTACAAGTCTTCAGATAGTCGGAAACATAGCATCTCATACCAGGAAAGTAATACTGTTGAGATATGCGATGTATGGTTCGCTGAATACCTCCATGAGCGCAATGGGTGAATCGTGACATTCATACATTACCTTACTGCGCAAGCTCTTCGGCACAATGAGCTGGGATTCCTCAGAATCAGAATCTTCCACACACCTGTATAAAACTCCTTGATTAAGGATATAGCCCCTTACAGACCATCGATGTACTGACAGTTCATCGGAAATTTCTAAGTCATTTAAAATTTTACCAACCTCTGGGTCAGACAGCTGAGTTTCACAATTCATCGAAAAATCCCACCGTGGAACATCAACGACCACAGGACAGATTGCTATATCCAACGTCGTATTTTTGATGACAGTTCGACTAAGCGTATCAGCAAGTACATTGGCCTTACCCGGAGTATGTTCAATATGTAGGTTGAAGGATTGTAATTTTAAAGCCCAGCGAATAAGTCTTCTACTAGGGGACTTGACTGTATACAGCCACTTAAGAGGTTGAGGATCACTTCTTACCAACACCTGATGACCATCGCTGTAGCCTCGAAATCGTTCCGCAGCCCAGACAACGGCGAGCGCTTCTCTCTCTGTGATAGAGTAGTTGCGATCGGCTGGAGTTAACAGACGACTGTCATACTCGAGTGGGTGCTCATTGGATGGCGACTCCTCATGCAATAAGGCAGCACCTAAGGAAAAATGACTTGCGTCGGTCCTAAGGATAAATGGATTTGAGTAGTCTGGCTGAACTAAAATTGGAGGTGAGGCCAATAGAGCCTTCAGCTGTCACACATTGTCGATGCAGCTAAGCGGTTGTTGCGGTGCTGTAGCAGTGAGTGCTGCTACAGCACCGCAACAAAAGGTTGTTATTTATTTCCGCAATATTTTTAAAAACGCAACGAACATTTTCTGGGATTAACCGACGCCTTGATATTAAAAACTTATGATATTTGATTTTACGTAATCATTGAAATTCAATTAATCGATCACTACAGAGTAATAAATGCTAAACTAAAGAAAATAACATGACAACCCTGTTGCTTGAATAGAGTGTTGTTAATTATTTATTCAACTAGGTTTTGTTTCCATACTGTTTTACATTTGTACTGGCTTCTAATTCATACTCATTATAGTCGTCTTCTACTTTGAAGCAGTGTGGATGGGCTAAGCTCGGTATTCCAAAACCAATTTGCTAGTATAAATATTGTCCGAGGGAGATATCAAATATCTATAAAATAGAAGTGTTTGTATGAAAAGGGTTAAAATGAATGTGGAGAAAGCTTGACCTGCTAAGTCGGCAGGAATGTGACACTTGGATCTCGCTACCTTCTACCTACACCGAAAGTAACTTAGCGTGCAGATAGTTACATATTATTAAAAAATATATTATTTAAAATTTTAAAATTTTACCAGACTTGTTTTGTCGGACGAGAAATAGCAAAAAAAGTTTCTTATCTTTTTATTACGTTTTAGCTCATCTTTACAAAATATTCAACGAAGATTGTCATGATTGCAGTGCACTACAGAAGCACCATGGCCATATTTTCAAGAAATCCCTCAAAGAACTGTTGTCAGTCCCGTGTTGGTCCGAGCTCCTTTGGAGTATGGACCATCTGCCTTCCTGCCTGGCAGCTCGTAAAAGGCGAGCATAGGCTTACCGTCACTAACACCGTAACATCTGACTAAGTGATAGAGTTTCTAAGCGACTCACCCGGATTAGTACCATCACCTTACCTATTCCTGCCACCATAACGTCATGGCGTGTTCCGGTTTGGAGGGCAAGGTGGCCGGTAAACTTAATTTTGCTTGAGGCCTAACACCAAGGCCTCAGATTGGCAACGCACCATTACCGCCTTTGGTGTCTCTAGCCAGCGTGAATTTCTTACCATCAGGAAATCCTTCTGCTTGTTTGCCTTCCAATATCATAAAAAAAAGAACTCCTGCCAGAAGGTTACGAAGAGTTCAGTAAGAAATATGCTAAGATGGTCAATTTATTAAACTGCTTGACACTAAAGTCGCCAACTTTTAACTTTTATGTGCTAAAAAAATATACTTCATTAGGCCCACTTGCACGTTTCTGGGTTAAACTGGGTTAAAACTCTAGCTTCTAACATAAGACTAATTCAAAACATATTTGACAGTTTAACTCATTATTAAACTTGTCCCAGGAACGTGCAAGTGACCCTTAGTAATATGTAAAATGAGTAAAACTTACACATACCAGTTCACAGATATGGCATGACTAAAACCTTCAATGTACACAGATACCAAGAACATAGAAAACTTAGTTTTGTACATTAAAAATATTTTATAAATTAAAATTTATCAAAATAGTCCATAAGCCAGGCGCTAATTTTCGTAAATTATTTCTTCTCAATCGATAATTTGTAAAATGCCTCAGAGAGTCGTATTATGAAGTGTTGTAAACGTCAGCTGCACATTGCACATTAAATGTAATGTTGAATAACTTTAAGTACTTCATTTCCTCCAGAAAAAAATAGAAATGTGCTGATTGTTGTCATGATCTTGTATGTAATACAACAAATCAGGTGGCAGTATGTTGGGGGAAAACTCGTTAGTTGATACATATACTTATGGTATACATGTTTATGACTAGCTCCTACGTTACACTTTAAGGGCATCAGCTGACGAACATTCCACCTAGATATAGCCAGCTGACTTATTTATTTATTTATTAAAAACAATACATAAACAATGATCTGATAAATTTTCGTCTCGGAGGAAATCACTGAACAGATATATATTTTTTTCATATTTGTGTGACCAGCTGACCATCCACCACTTTATAATTAACTGACAATTTTATTTCTTCTTTTAGTCTAACTTTAATTTAATCATTTTTTTAATCGGGAACAAATGATTAAAAATATTTTTTTATAGGTTTTAGAATGGATAGCAAAATACAAGTCAAGGATTTTTAGACTAAATATTTGTGGTTATTTTGCTGCTCACTCACTCACTAACAAAAAGATATGAAACATTTTTAGTGCTGAGAGTCTGTACACGAAATTTCAACAAACGTTAAGTCTATTAATTTGGCATTTTTAAAAAAATATCACCTCTTTTGTGGTGTGGTTGCCTCATTTGAAAAAGGTAGCATACATTTAAAATAAGTTCAATCTGTTTCCTGAATCTGAAAAATTAATCTACCACTGTTTGGTTGTCTATTTTTTTCTTCAATTATACTGCACTTACTGAATGCGTTTATTTGAAAGTACTTTAGTTCAACTACTACTGAGTTTTTGGGGCACTTTTTATAAATACAATTCAGTATTCCCAATTATTATTTTTCTCCTAAATTTTTTCGTCACGTCATGTTGATTAGTTGAAAATGAGTTATTGTTGTAATTTATAAAATACTAATACTAAAAATGTGAAACAAATAAACTCTTTAGCTTTATAATATTAGTATGAACCGATTCTGTGTTATACTTGACCTTGCACAGTAAATGTGGGAGAATATCCTGGCATAATGATGTGTCTCCTTACTCCAAACGACATCATTTTAAAACAATTACTGTACATGCGTATGTTGCTTTAAAATCTTTGAGATTCATCAGAATTGCACAGTAAAAGAGACTAACGGCTCAGGTGGTTCATCAAGCAAAGGTGATAATACCTTACCAATTAGCACAACCCTGCGTTTCATCTTTGAATTTTAAGGCATCACAATGCTGATATTTTTTATTCATTTGTGCAATTAAAATCAAAGAAGGATTTTTATACTGTTACGTATGGTCATAATCGAATACTGCAATAAGAAAACCATTAAAATTAAATCAACTAAAAATGATTCTACGTTAAGCTTGACGCTGCGCTCTGACTGAACTTCTCTCTTGGGTCTATGTAAATGTCTCAAAATCCTTCAAAGACTATTGGCGGACAGCCTGTTCTGCAAGTACTTCATTTCGGGATAAAAATTATCCTATGTTTACTCTCCGGCTCCTTTATTACCCCTACACTGATTTTCGTTCAAATTGGTCAGACCAAACAAACAAATGAACTTTCTGATTTATAATATTAGTGGGATAGTTGAATAGTAGGAAGTGGGAAGTATTTTCTATCACTTTCATCTTCAGAACTTTTACATAATCTACATAACAAATACCTACCAAACTATTGTATCGCATGCTCCGACGATTAAAAGATTTAAACTATTGAAGAATTGGTACTTTTAGTACGTGAGCTGGTAATTAAGAGTTTCCATCATCACACAGCATCATGAAGTGACCATAGTCGAATATTAGCATGTTATTATAATCCACAAAAACACTATTCTTGCTAAGAAATTATTAGAGTTTACCGCGATCTCCCTAGGACATCAGTTCCTGACCTGGTAATCATGAGACCAACTCTGCGGAATACCCTTTCAAACAAAAAAAAACAATTTTTCTAATCAATCCCGGGGTCTTCGAGCAATCGCGTAACATACAAAAAAAAACGTACAGGCGAATTGATAACCTCCTCCTTTTTTAAAGTCGGTTAAAAAGCAGCCTTTGTGACTCTCCGGCTCATAAACTACCTCTATACCAATTCTCGTTCAGATCGGTCCAGGGAATAGACCATGAAGAAGGAACAAACAAACAAATTTTTTGGATTTATAATGTTAGTGGGAATAGTGGGAATGGGAATTAGTGGGAAGTGGGAAGTAGGATAGTGGAAAGTCCACAAAAGCACTATTCTAGCTAAGAAATTATTATAGTTTACCACGATTTCCCTAGGATCCCAACATCAGATCCTGACCTGGTGATCATGAGACCATCTATGAAGTATACCCTTTCAAACAAAAAACAATTTACCAAATCAGTCCAGGGATCTTCAAGTAATAGCGTAACATACAAAAAAAAACGTACAGGCGAATTGATAGTCTCATCTTTAAAGTCGGTTACAAAGTGTCCTTTGTGACTCTCCGGCTCATAAACTACCTCTATACCAATTCTCGTTCAGATCGGTCCAGGGAATAGACCATGAAGAAGGAACAAACAAACAAATTTTCGGATTTATAATGTTAGTGGGAATAGTGGGAATGGGAATTAGTGGGAAGTGGGAAGTGGGATAGTGGAAAGTCCACAAAAGCACTATTCTTGCTAAGAAATTATTATAGTTTACCACGATTTCTCTAGGATCCCAACATCAGATCCTGACCTGGTGATCATGAGACCATCTATGAAGTATACCCTTTCAAACAAAAAACAGTTTACCAAATCAGTCCAGGGGTCTTCAAGTAATAGCGTAACATACAAAAAAAAACGTACAGGCGAATTAATAGTCTCATCTTTAAAGTCGGTTACAAAGTATCCTATGTTACTCTCCAGCTCCTAAACTACCCCTATACTAATTTTGTTCAGACCTTGAAGAATGAACAAACAAACAAACAAACAAACAAACTTTCTACTGGGATTACTGGGATTTTTCAAGTCTTAAGTAGTATTTGAAAATTAATATGAAGGGAGAATATAGCGGAAAAATTAAAAGTTTTCAAATTGTTTCTTAAATAGGTATGTTGCAATAATTTTTTTGATCATTTATTTCTCAAAAAGATTTAGATTCACTTACATGCGAAAAGTTCTTGTTACATTAATAGTAACATTGTAAGAAACTTAATGCTAGGCGCCTAACGTATGTGCATTAAAATATACTAGTGGTCGCCCATTGGTCGGAATTCGACCATAATAAATTTTAATATCTTTTTGATAAGAACGCCATCTTCATTTCTCTAGACCAACTAATTTGTTTCCAAACTTTTTAGTGCGCCATCTGTGATCTTTTATCGTTATCATCAATATATTAGTATGTGTGTGTCAAATGCTTGGTAGTGTGGGTAATGTTCTATTTATGTATTTAATGTACTTTGTAAGCATCAATATTGAAAAGTATTATCGTTCTGCACTTTTCCTACACATAAACTATAAGTGTGCAAAATTTTATGCTCCTGCGTTCTCGCAATTTTCGTGTAAAGGGGTCCAAAAATTTTGGCATCACGTATAAATATATAGATTAAGTGTTGAATAGGTAACAAAAAGTTTGCAATAAAATATTTTTAAAATAGCGGGTTGATTAACAAGATGAGTGCGAGTTGCTTACAACTCATTGGAACAGACCGCCAAACCTGTTTGCGATTTCTGAATACGCGGAATAGTAGCTACTGGATGTGACAGAATGTAGTAAGTAGAGTTAGTAGTTGGTTGAAATATACAGGGTGTTTTTGACACCGTATCTGAAACTTTTGTGGTAATTTAGATACACATCAGACTTCAAAATTCCATCCCCGGTTTTTGTCGGAAATAAGCAGTTACTGATTTAGCAGTTTTTCAACCTGACATGTATAGCGCTATCATCAAACCGCACGCTGCGAATCTGCCGAATAGTAGGTGTGGGGTATCTATCTACTATGCGGTCGATACATACCTACACAGCGAAGAGAATTTTAAAACTGAATATAGTTTAAACCAGATTTCTTTATTGAACACGAATATAGTACTGATTTAAACACAGGTTTAGAAACAAATGGCTATTCATTGTAGGTACTTACGTAGTTAACAAACTTTCATATCTACATACCTGTCTCAATCTCGATAAATTCATAGAAGAAAAGGTTCAAAATAACCCCAACCAAGTCTCACAAGTACTCACCAAAAAACAGTTTATCTTTAATGTAGAACCAAAGAAAAAAAATCTAGCGGGGCTACATCTGGCCCACGTGCTCGCGGCTCGTCATATATCTTCTAAAATCACTAAGTTTCTAACACACACATACACTCATAAAAATATCAAATAAAACAACTAATAAAGTGTAGCAACAACTAAAATGACGAAACTTTAACAAAGAAACTATAATAATTCAACAAATTTATTTTTTACTTTTCACGATAGGTCAAAGAAATACAAAATTTTTTTGAACATGTGAATTACGCAAACACCGGAATGCAACTGTTTATACTTCATTGTCCAATAAAAATCACAAAGACTAGACAACAATACCTGTCTAGATGTGGAAACATGAATCCTTGATTTCTAAACAACATAAAATTATTTTATTAACAGGTTTAAAAACCCTAAATGATTACACCATTAGATTATTATTATTGTTATCACTTCATGTTTTATTTCTTTATGGTTTTTGTATGTAAGTTTGTTAAGCAGTCACTTGGCCGACTTTAAATGAAGGTTCATTTGTAACCCTCTGAACACGTGGTCCGACTGCTTCGTCCGACTAATCGGACCACGTGATTTTTTTCCCGTTGGTTCGATTAATCGTACTGAAAATCGTTGGCTAACACCAATAACACAAGCATATAATTTGCTTACTTTGGGGTTAGATTCTATTTGTGTGACTTGTCCTGGGATATTTATTATCCAGTCAACGGTCCGCAGCCCATATCGGGTGTCTAAAAAAAGTCCGCTTAATGGTCCCGACCCGATTTGGGCCTCGAGTGCCGCGCTCCATTCTTAATTCCAGTTTATTCAAGTAAACTTCGTGTATCCAAACATTTTTTTTTAGTCTGTAGCAGAATAAACAACCCGTCGTATTAAAAACTTTAAAGTATGTCAACATTGTAAAAAAATTTTCGGAACGAGTCGAGTCGGCATGATTTATTCATCCGTTGCGCTTTTTTCAAGTATGTGGTCGGTTAGTGACTTAAAAACAAAAAGCGATGTAAAAATGTGTTAGTTAAGTGTTAAAATTATATTTTGGTAAGTGTTAAACAATTTTATAAAATACTACACATCATTTAACTAGTTTTACAAAAAATTTTGCGATATTTATTCGGTTATGTATGTATGTATGTACTTGTGAGGTAACGGCCCGCTCGATTTTAATTATTTCTAATTATATAATAAATTATTCTTGTAAATAACATTTGTAATATGTTTATATGACATATCTACAGATAAAACATATAAGTTTTATGAGTGTCTTCCACTAAATACTGCATAATAAGAGATTAAATAGCACGTGACACTTTTTCGAACATGCAAGAATTTGATTCTATAGAGCTTGTGTTGTAAAATATTTGCATGGACATTTTTGTTTTTGTAATTGCATTCTGTTAAACGTTTCATGTTCTTTCGAATAAAGTATAAGGAAGGTAAATAAAATACGTTTGTTTTTAATAAGAAATGTTTTTCTTGGGAAAATTGGGATAAAGCACGGAAAGTTTTTTCACATTTTGTTTGTTGCAGATGGTTTTGAGGTTAAACATACACTTTTATTTACGTTATTACATAGCTTAATTCTCAAGGATTCTGAAAATATATACATTTATATGTTTTAATACATAAATTGAAAGTTATCATCGTTATTCGCCAATTTTATTTTGCCGCCATTTTTCGCCTAACGTGCTGGCCATCGGGCGGGAAAATCGCTTTTACTTTAGGACTGTTGACCGGTTAATTGTTATTATTAAGCTGTGATCAAAGGTTGCTTTTATCACTTCGCAAGGGTAGTGTGAAAAAAAAGCTACGATGTATGAAGTCACCAAAGACAGTTGGGCATACATATTAGAAGAGATTCCGGTTGATGTTCCAGGTATGGCAAAATTTAAGAAGTACGTACGTAGAACGACAGTGATTGAAAAATGAGAATTTTAGGACTAAATGGTCTACTTTCACCAAAAAATATGTACGACAAACAGCCTTGGTAGCACTCAAAAATTAACCAAATGGTCGGTAATAAACCTTATTTAAACTTAAAAACTTTAAAAAAATATTTAAACTATTGACAGTGCTAGAAAAGCACTCGAAATTGAATTTGATAAAAATCAAGGGTGGCATGCAATGAGATATGCAACAAAAACGATCCGAGGAAACTATTTCTCGTGACAATTTCATATTAACACGTAATACAACATATCCAATTGATTAACTATAGTCGAAATTTTTAATTTATAGAAAAATATGAAATGAAATGAAATGAAAATGAAATAAAAATTATTTATTTGCTGAATATGTGTGTTAAAAAGTTGTTATAAAGATATTTAAGAATACAACATATTCTACCACATTGTGGTGTGCAAAAGTTATCAGGATCGTGAGGTCTGGCACTCGATACTCTCTGCCTACCGGTTGGGCGGTTAAATGTGCCGTGAGTAGAGGTAGGACCATGTTATCTTAAGAATTGTAAGACTTCATAGTCCGATTTCTTCTTCGAACCAACAGAAAATAAAATTTCACGTGGTCCTACTAGTCGGACGAAGCAGTCGCACCACGTGTTCAGAGGGATTTGTAAGAGATCGTGTTTCCTAGGTGGTCCCTTATAAATTTTATCATGATCTAACAAGTGGATTTTGAGGTACGCTTAATTACGTTTTTTTGAAATATGTATTATTAAGTGTAACTCATATTCTACTAGTGGAATGTTGATAAAATTTATATGGAACCATTTCGGTATTATTAGCAATAATTCGAAAAAAAAAATCAATTGCAATGAAGTAATGCAAAATTAGGATTCGTTATTCTTTGCAGTTTTATTGCGTTTAAATTATTCAAAAGTGAAAAAGGGAAAACCTTTTTAGAACCACTTCGTATTCCGTCTGTCAAGACTAATTCCCTGTTTAAAACCTAGAATCGCAAAGTTTGACAAGAATCAATTTCTTATAACGCATGTGAAGGGATAAATCGGGAAGTCAAAACTTTTCAGTTATGTACATCACAAAATAAACTTTTTTACTTTCATAAACTTCAACGGAGCCCTTATTTCATTAGTCTGAGAGTTTTGCCCTTTAGTCAAGGATACGATAAATAACAAAAAGAACGTAGATACCTTTGAACTTAATCACTTTTTTCTAAATGTCTCGTAATTAAAATTACTCCAGTAACAAAAACGTTTTTAAGTTTAAGCATTTTGTAAGAAAAAACGAGATTCATTATCATGACAGAAGAAGTGAATTTGATTAAAAACAAAATGAATAAGGTAAAATACACCTTACTTAGTTATCTATTATCTCCAATTAAATTACTAAAATATTTTTTTTGTAATGTCGCATCTAGTGTATTTTAAATCTTCGTCACCGGGTCAAGCGACGACGTTTGCGGTGTTCTTCAATGGCGCATTCGCAGTACGTACATACGCTGTCTCGCTCACTCCACTTGCCATGTCAAGTGCAGTAATCTCACCTTATAAGGTATCTTTTCAACAGCTTAAGGAGAATTTAAATACATTGTTTTAATACATTGCTGTATTTAGTAAAAATTGACTGTTTATGAGATTTTTTAAAATCGTGTTGCATTAGACAGTATTAATGAAATAATAGAGAAATCAATGAAAAAATCACAAAAAATTCATGAATTCATGGAATTTCCGACACAAAATTCCAACTGTATATGCATTTCAATCATGTACAGAATTCATGATTTCGTTTTTCGGTGAGCTGTCAAAAACACGGTGTACAGTAGAAGATCCGAACCTACATCGACTTAAACCGAGCTAATAATTGAAAAAAAAACTATTTTATAGTCAAGTAAGTACATTAGCGATCATAATATTAAAAGTGTGTTGCCTAAACAAATCCTGGACCAAATATTTCTAATTATTTAAAAAATGTTTTTTAGGCAACCCTTTTTTAATATATTTTCTGATATATTAAGATTGCTATAAAACCGGTTTCATCCTATTATCAGCTCGGTGTAGGTCTACCTAACTTCGGATCTTAGACAAATAGCTTTATGTATGTTATGTTTTGTACGTGATTTATTATTATTTTAATTTACATTTATATATTTCTTATATATTACATTAATAAATTTAACAAATAAAAATATAAAATATATAAATATAGAAAAAACAGATTTCTACTAACGACTCTTTTGACTAAACCATCAGTGGTTAACGCGACAAACTATACGATCCGATCAATGCGTGCCGTCGCGAGTACTGCCTTCTGAATCTGATCTATAACCCAGGTATGTAGCGAGAGTTCCTTTTTATATGTTGGGTGAAACTCTTCGCTACGATAAGACTACCGGGACAATTACTGTTGAGTCAACATCCCACATATCGGTAACCTCGTTAGCTAAGTCTAGATATTTTGTAACCTTGCCTTTTTCAGCTTTCACAAGGTTTAAGGTGACATCAACAATAAAAGCCTTGCGTTTCGACCGGTATACCAGCACCATATCTGGCTTATTAGCGGCGATAGTCCTGTCCGTGATGATAGAGCGATCTCAATAGAGCTTGGCACGGCTATTCTCTAGAACTGGCTCCGGTGTGTACTTGTAATATGGCACTTCAGACAATATAAGACCATATCGGAGAGCAAGTTGCTGGTGAATAATTTTGGCCACTTGGTTATACCTGTGCAAATACTCGTTATTGGCAAGACGAGAACAACCAGAAATAATATGTCGTAAAGACTCACCAGGATGATGGCATGCCCGACATAATATGTCAACAGTGCCATCCTTCGTGATATATTTCCGGTAGTTATTGGTCTTGACAACCTCGTCAGCAATAGCACAGGCAAAACCTTCGGTTATTCCAAAAATATCACCAAATCGCATCCAAGAGACAGACGCCAGTAAGTCAACATCAGACCCATACAGAACCTGATGAAATCGTTCATGTAATTCTTTGCTCTTACACAGATCTAAGCGGTACTTCGTGCTAAGCACCATCGGTTTACGCCAGTTATTTTTGGCTAAGGACAGTGGGGTTAATCCGTTATCCACTGCCACTACGTCACGTCTACATTCAACATAAAGGAAGTATTCCCTGAGATTATATATTTCATGGTTATGAATGTTTTTGACGTTAAGAAAGCAACGGCCCTCACATTTCCGTAGAAAATATAATCTCATTACGGATGAGCGTGGATGATGCATACGGTACGGTGTCTGAGTGCACCTTAATATAACAAAGGTGTACACGAGAACAGGCATCATCCAACTGTTGAAAGCTCACATTTTGTTACCCCCAGACATTAGACTTTTTAAAACTTTTGTCAAGCGGCCAAAGAAACGTTCTTTAAAGAAAATAAATGTATCTATAGGTTTCAGCTTCGGCGAGAGATCTCACAGGCATTATTTCTGAAAGCTGTAAATATTCACTATTTACAATATTTCCTTTTTGTACATACATGACTGCACACTTATCTACACCAAACTCCATCCTAATGCTATTACTAAACGTTTGAGTATCATTTAGTAATCAAGTCTGGTTTATTTGGTGCAAAGAGCTTCAGGTCATCCATGTACAAAAGATGAGAAATTATCTCACCCCGTCTGTGAAGCCGATAGCCAACGGTTACACCCGTTTGCCAGAATTTCATTTGCCATAATTTCATCTGCTATAATGGTCTATAGGCATTATATTGTTTCTCATAATTTCATGTGTCATACTCATTGTTTACTATATTAGTCACGTGCACGAAACTATGTTTCCCATAAAGTCAATTTCATTAATATTATTTGCTAGCATGATTGTAAGCCGTATTATCATAAGTCATAACATCATTTACCATAAAAATAACTTCTAGAAAAAGAACATAAATTCGTTTTATACTAAATGATCAATCATTGCTATATGGTTTCGGCATGGTTTGTTTTGATTAGATTAGTTTAGAACATTTTAGAACAATAAATATATATAAATATATTAAATAAAACAATAAATATAACAACAATAAAAACAACATTAGACCACGCACGAGCCGAGCGAGCGAAGCGGCAGCGGCCAGCGAAGTGCCAGAAAGCTAATCGCTTTTTAGAACAAATGTGTTAGGTTAAGTTTGAATAGAAGCGACTTTGATCGTATGAAAAGGTACTAGATAAATAGGTATTAGAAAAAAAGATAACTCTAATATTATGTTATCATATTGTCATATGTTTATCAGAAATACACAATCGTACTGTGATATATTTATTTTGGTTAGATTAGGTTAAAATATGAAAGTCAACGCACGAGCCGAGCGAGCGAAGCGAGCGTGCCGCGGCAGCGGCCGGCGAAGTGCCAGAAAGCTAATAGCTTTTTAGAACAAATGCGTTAGGTTAAATTTGAATGGAAGCGACTTTGATCGTATAAAGAGGTACTAGATAAATAGGTATAAGAAATAAAGATAGCTCTAATATGTAATCATATTGTCATATATTTACTAGAAACACACAATCATACAGTGATATATTTATTACAATTTACATTTTACTTCATGCAGATACAAATGTATGTAAGGCATTTAAATATTCTGTTGAATAATATTAATGCAAGTAATAAAATAGATAACAATACGTATGGCACTCGTATCAATATGGAAACAAACTTTAGGGCAAAGAAAAGTATGTCACAGGTATATTATGGTTAACAAAACATTCGGGCAAATAAAACTTCGGGCAAATGAAATTCTGGCATTTGAATATATGGCATATATTCTTCGGAAAAAACAATAGACAACCGATAGACAACCTTCGAGTCTCTTTAAGTACTTTATAAAGGAATTCCAAGCAAAACCATAAGGGACTCAGACTGTTTCCCTGGAAAATTCCTCACGCGATCGTTATTAGTTCGGAGCTATGAAAATTCCCTGCACTACCTGGTATACAAAGAGCCGTGGCCCAATGCCGCACACAGGAATGAAGAAAAGAACACAGAGTTGCGTCGACTTTGTACAAATTCAATACTCGTCTTAGCCATGTATGCGGCACTGAATTGTAGGCCTTCTTTTAGTCAAACCAGACAGTGGACATACTCTTTCGACCCTAACAAACTTGTTAGTTAGCTGCCATGTCAATAAGAATGAGCTCCTTTATACCACGTGACCTAACCTTACATCCATTCTGAGCTGGATCCAAAATACTATTTGTATAAAATTCGATGTTATAATGGATGTTAGGAGCTTATATATTGGCGGTAAGCACGTGATGGGTCTATAGTTTTTAGGATTCGTGGCACTACCTGGTTTATGGAGCAGAAAGGTGATTCCTTTAGTCATGAAGTATGGGAGAGATCCAGACTCAATGGCTTCCTGGAATTTTTCAGCTAAGCACGCGTGTGAAGATCGCAACCACTTTAACTAAAAGTAATTTAGTCCGTACGGCCCCGGGATTTTTCAGTTATGAGTCGAACGAACCGTATTTATTACGTCATCAATACATATGATTGTAGATTTAATTGGTTGCAAATTCTCACAATCACGCTCCACTGTGCTCATCCATTCCAGACTTTCCAGAATGTGGACATTTAGTCCATATTTGGTACTGGTCCATCTATTACATAATTACGTGATCCTTCCTAGCCTCTATACACCTTTCTTTGATCACTTTGGAAGATACGATTCTGATTATATCTATTGGAGCGTTCTTTGTACCTGCGAATACGATTAGCTTACGCACAATTTTTTCGTGTAAAATAATCAATGCGTTCTGTAACACAAGACATATAGTTTGATGAGTTTATACCTGTACCAGAAAAGGCTTGTGTTACAAAACACTTGACTCTCGGTTGGTTGTTCCCAGACTGGCTTAAATGAAATTAGCTTACCAATAATGACCCAGCCCAGCACAGCTGCACTGATAAGCCATTAAATCCTCGATTGCCATGCTGGTACCTCACGAGCAGGTCGCATAATCCTGCCATGTTCTGGAAACTTAACACGAGCGATGCGACATGCTGTGATACCCGCACAATTAAGGATTAAGTTTGTATCAGCAAGACCTTGACTAGACTGTAAGTAAGGATCTGGCATGCCATCTAGAGCCATTATTAATGCCATACTGTGTTTATGCGAAGGATAACGCAGCAATCGTGGTCTCTCGCAGACTGGCATATTTTTAAATTCCAGAATTGTATCTTCAAAAGTCCCCCTCATTTGCTCTATTAGATTTGAACTTACTGTTATCGCTTCAACGTCCTTCGCTTGAGAAACATCATCCATTAACCCTCTCGCCAAAGAAAAAGGTGGTGATTGAGTTACTGGAGAGTCTCGTTAAGCGGTGGGCGCAGAAACAGTAACTTCAGAACGAGGTCGCGAAAGCACAGAGTCATCCAGCACCTAGTTTCCCAGGATGAATCGTACTTGATCTGACAGTCGTTGTCCTGAAACGGTCAAGCCTGGTTCAAGTTCCTGAAACAGTGACAGTAAATGGGCGCTGGAGGCGTCCGTCGTCACTGCTCGACACGTCACGTTCAAAAGGGGTTACTTATTCATCCTTACTGCTGGTCGTGCGTCCTCTCTTGTCTTTTTTCTTGTTTCTTTTTTCTTGTTAACATGCCATTGTAATCTTACATCGTATTTATTGGCTTACGTTTATGGTTTTTAGTAAGTGACCAAAATTGATTTTGTGCAACGTGCATTTTTTTTAAAAGTACCTATTGTTCACGCCCTTTGAACGGAAAATAAGAAGGAGAAGTAGCTGTCAACATCAGATAATCTGTGCAATGATGATGTAGCAGTCTGTTCCCGGCTAATCATACAATCTTACGCAGCTTGTTAAACCCTTACAAAATACAAGATAATCCTAAATATTAAAACCCAAGCTGTGAAACCCGAAACCTGTTTTGTTGATTTGCCTAAACACAATTGGCGACTGAAGACGTTCCTGCAATTCTTCGGAAGGAATATTTCGAATGACTTTGACCGCCAAAGGTCACGGCCACGCAACGTCTTCGAAGTGTGTTTACTTTGAAGATTGTTTCTGCCTGTCTATCTTCTTGAAAGTAGAATAACTGTAGCGGCGTGCCCACGAGATACTGACGCGGCCAAGACATATAAGATCGCCTAGAAGACGTCCACGATCGACTTGCCTGCCTAATTATTAAGTAGTTAAGTAACATATTAAGTAGTTCTACATCCACTTCTTATTCCAAACAAAATAAAACTAACAACAATTATCAGAAGTCACATACTAAGGTAATGGTGACTACTTCACCTGGTAGTAAGCCTTGAAGGTAAACATGGATATGCGTGGCTTGTAAGGGTGATCATCGTCTTTATCAGTGCACTGTTTTCAAAAATATATCCCTTGAAGAAAAGTATTATCTTGTTTCTAATAACAAATTGTACTCGTCGTTGTGTCGTATATGCAGCGAGCGGCATAATACATTGCTCCACTCTGACAAGTCAAGCAACAAAGGTGGCACTAGTGAGTCACTAGCTTTATCTTCTGAAATATTATTTATATATATATATATATAAAGGACTCGAATTTGGTTCGTGCGTTACTTGACAGTGGGAGCCAGACCTCATTTTTAACAGAAGCCGTAGTACAAAGGTTAAATTTAAATATTGAACCTTCTAATAGAGAAGTGGTTGGTATTGGAAATACCCCTCTTAGGCCGACTAAAAAAGCGGTGTTTTTTCAACTTCAGTCTAAAGACAAGTTTTTTTCGGTTAAAATTTCTTGTTTATTTTACCTTCTATATCAGGTAGCTTACCTAAGTCTGGTTTTGATATAAGGCATTTTAAGTTTCATAACTTGAAACTTGCTGATCCTAATTTTAATAAACCTTCTTCGATAGATATGCTCATAGGAGCAGACATATTTTGGGACTTAATTGGTCCAGAGTCACATTAACTTGGAGATAAAAACCCCACCTTAAGGAGCTCCAAGTTAGGTTGGCTTATATCTGGCCCTATCTTAGATCCCTTTATGTCTTGTAACTCAAAAACGGTTACAATTATTTTTTAAACCACTTTTTAATTTTCTTATCCGGTTCCGGCAGTATAAATATGTACTGCCCGGGGATATAGAAGAAATGTTTCGAGTTGTTTGCTTACATAAAACTGATCGTCGTTTTCAAAATATTTTGTGGCGAGATAATGAATCAGATCCTCTTTAAACTCTGCGCTACATCCAATGTTCTGTTTCAAGTGTATTAGCCAAGAACTGTTTTCACCTTTGTTAATTCCGCTCTAACTTACCTACTCCCTTATTTGAAGACTCCCTTAACCAACCAAATTCTACCAGCACTTTAGGCGTATTATGGACGCCATTGTCCGATAACCTACATTTTAGTATTAAGTATACTCCCACAGTCGTTGTAACGAAACGTACGATACTTTCCTCTACCTTTAAGATATTCGACTCTCTCGGATTGCTTAGTTTGTGTACAATTAAGCCTAAAATAATTCTTCAAGAGTAGTGGTCTCCTAAAATGGACTGGGATGACCCAGTTCCCCAAGATGTCAAAAGATATTGGTTTAAATTTATTGAATATCATCAATCTACACATCCATTTAATAAATTGATTGGTCCTCTATCAGTTGATGAAAGAAATAAGGCTATTAATTATCTCATTAAAATTTTTAAAAAACAATCGTTTCCTAATGAAAAAAATAAAAGTCAGATGCTACCGTAACTTCATTAAATCCCTTTATTGACTCATGTAACATAATTCGCGTCGGAGGCCGTATAGGTAACTCAAATTATCCTTTTGATAAAAAACATCCAATACTTTTGAAATTTGACAATCACCTAACTATATTGATTTTTCAATTTGAACATAACTGCCTGTTTCATGCCAGTCCTCAACATGTTCTGGCATCTATTTGGGAACGGTACTGGCCAATTGGTAGCCGTAACTTAGCAAGGCGCGTGTTGCGTGAGTGCCTAATATGTCGTCGTTTCAGAGGTAAAACTTTAACGCAAATAATGGATAATATGCCTGCAGACAGAGTAAAACCCGACTTGCCTTTTCTGACGCTTGGAATCGATCTGGCAGGTCCGTTTCTAATTACAGATCGCAAGGGACGGGGCTGTAAAAGAATCAAATGTTATTTATGTATTTTTGTATGTTTTCGCTATATAGAAGCGAAGAATACTTAAGACTTATAAGACTTGTTTGTCGGCTGCTACGGCTATATAAGTCCAAGCGAACATGTTTCGCGAGGCATTCTTTGTGAACGCCTTGTAGTGTTCGGACCGCTGTCTAGTACGGAAGTCGCCACTGGTAATAGATCTCTCCCTGTCATAGGATGGCAAAGAGATAATTCTAGATCGTAATTGTTAATTCGATTATGATCTAGGGCCCGGGTTGTGGGTCATTCGGGGGGTGCATTATTTGGTTGGCACTCATGCAGTAAGAGCGGGGTGGAGCTCCCCTTCCCCTTCGGGGGTTTACTTTTGCTGTCACAGTGGAATGCTTATTCCTTTGTTCACGATGGTTTGTTTGGCAACGGATAGGCATACGCTACTTGTTGGTGCGAGAGTACTGAATGAGTGTGGACATCAGGATCGAGTGGATCACGTGTTACGACTTTGTTCTGAAATTTCCAATTTCTTTAGTGGCCAAACGCCCACAAGTTGTACGCTCCCGGGCTACCTGCCCGGCGGCTCATGTATTGGCCAGTAGATAGGATGTGTTTTCGCTCCGACATATATATAATATTGGCCGGGCCATTTTCTAATAGGCAGAGCACTTACCTCGCTGCCGTCACCGTGCCTAATCCCTGCCAATACTAGTCGACTCGATCATTATCGGCGCCTTGGCGAGGCAACACTTCTGGAAGCGGTGGAGTTCAGAATATATTGCCAAATTGTAGCAACGTACTAAATGACGTACACAGACTACACCTATACAACTGAATAATTTAGTTCTAATCAAGGACGCCTCCACTATGTAGGCGCATTGGAAGAGTGAGCAAACTTTTTCCTGGTTCCAATGGACTTCCACGCGTCGCCGATGTCGCAACTGTGCATGGATTCAATGTATTATATTACTCCAGTTCGTACGAGTTTGGTAATTATCTTTTTGTGGGACCGACTATTTTCATAAATTTTAATTTCAATAAAATTTAAAACAGGATGACCCTATTTTTTTTTATTTTCAAAATTTCCTTATTCCGTGATTTATAATTTTAGTGTTATCATTTTAAATTACGTAAATAAATTATGACAATTTTATGCAAATATAAAACGCAAATTTTAAGCCATAGTAATTTGCAAGATTATTTTTTTTTATTTTGTCAGATTTTAATGATATGCAAATTATAAGTAAGTATAAAAAGCCTAAACACTACTTTGGAAGTATAAAAAGGACAAGTCACCCAGAAACATACGTTACTATTTCGAAAATTTTTAAAGTAAGTTTTCTTTTTTATAATATTTAGGAAAGGTGTAATTATTTGCTTATTATTATTATGTATTTATAATTATTAAGCTCTAATGCAATTGTTCCTTCTTAAATTGGAGTAAAAACACATTTGTTATGAACATACAAAGCAACAATTCAACTAACGTTAATAAACGTTAAACCAATAGCCAAAATACTACTCTTGTCGATAATCTCTGCCTCCCTTGTTATGGATTTAGCGTGTATGTAAGTAAGTACCAATGGCAAAAACTTATTGTTTTTAAACGCAAACTATAATGTTAGGTTCATTTTGTAAGCTTAGTGGCTGCTTTAAGACAACGGAAGACGACAGTAGCAAACACAATTATTGTTATATTTTATTATTTTGACTGGCTGCAAGCATGAGCTAATGTTATTTTTATTAAGAATATTTTCCTGTTATCAGTCACCAGAATATCCCAAGATGAAATATCAATTCCAATATTAGTTAAAGCGTTAAGACATTTACTAGTTGTATCAAGATTCGACTTGATGCCATTGAAACTTTCAACTGCTAAGGTCTTTTGACTAAATAATCGAGAGAGGATGCAGTTTACGGTATAACAGTAAGCGACATACGCTTACTGTTATAACGTCTTTTCTGTTGATTCCAACAAGATTCATTATTGGCATCAGTGATGGCAATATGTCTTAAAAGCTGCTCGCCTTCTCCCTTTAAATGTCTTTTCAACTAATTCAGTTTCTGTATGTTGGCCAAAGCTGAATTATTGTGAATCAAGGAGTCAAAGAAATCATGAAATTTTTGCCACTCTATATACTGGCCGGAAAAAGTAGGTAATTTTTGGTAACTTGACAGCTATTGATTCCACTTCAGATACGGACTTGTGAACTTAAGAACATCAGAACTCTTTTGAAAAGACAACATTTGTTGTAATTCCGGATAATTAATTCTTTTTTCCGTCCTTACTACTATATAATAATGATTCTTCTCGAATTGCGTTCATTGCTTTTCTAACTGCTCCAGTTTATTTATAATTTTATTTTTAAGATACGAGTATGTTTGCACCTGTAATATATCTTCCATTTTACAAAAGATCGCTCAACAGTAGTTAATGTGAGTGAGCACAAAATTTAAGTCCAATTTTTGATTATAATTTTTCTAAATCCAACGTTTAGAATTTTTCTAAGTCTTATGCACTGTTTGACGAAATTGACATGGATTCCCTATTCCGTCTTTGACCTATCCAATTTTGAAAAAATATTCTTGTTTAATGTTACAACGAAGCTACTTTTCTAAGTCATTTCTGACTTAGAAAACCATGCAATTTAACCAAGTTCAATTTAATAAACGATTTTCACTTACAGTTTAGTCCACTTTGTACTTACAGCTCACTCACATTTCACAGCACTAGTTCACACTACTCATAACTAATAAAACTACGCTTTACTGGGAAGAACAAGTTAATGTCATCGCAAACATTAGATCGCATCGCATCTCAAATACACATACATATGAGAATTGTAACGTGATGTAGTTATGACAAACGTCATCTAGTTTTAACTTCATGAACTAAAATTAATAAACAAATTATTTACACAAACAAAGTCGGTTAATAAGATCTGAGATCTATCCGCCACCAACAAACTAACGAAGCCATACGACTTGCTTGGTAGAAAAGTAATTGAAGTATAATTTATTGTAGCTCGGAATCAACATGGGGTATATCTGTCTTTGTATTGTACTTCGAATTGAGTTCAAAATTAATAATTTAAATGGAGAAAAACTGTTAAAACCTAACTCCTCTGTCATTATCAAATTGAGTTTTGATTATTCTTTTACCGAAAAGCAAGTCACGTGCTTTTGTACAAATTTATCAACATTCCATTTGTGCTTCTTATGTTTATACTTAATGATTTCTTCAAAGTGTAAATCACAAACTACTTACACAACCACATGATCTTGTTAAATATTTTATGAATCATAGAATAACCACTTTTGATGAAAGCTATCAAAATGTTTTGATATTTAACTAAATAAAAATTTAAATTATTGATTTTCACCTAGTAATTGCGTAAACTACATAAAAACATGCTACATACCCAGGACTAAGGGAAAAAATACGTGCAATTAGCTTATCGGCAAAAGTTCCCTCAAATCGAAAACCACCTATATTATTTAATATTATCCATCCGCCCGGTTTTGGACGAGTGTTTAAATTGCCCGGTTAAGAATCTGCCGCCTTACCTGTTCCTGCCGTCATAAGGTCGTATTCTGGCCCCGAGGGTTGGGTATCCGGTAGTCTTGCTATTGTGTAAGTAAGACTTGGCTTAACATCCCGGCCACAGGACAGCGACGCACTTGTAACATCTGTGGTGAAGTGTGTGTGGCGCCACAATTATCTCTTGGCATTAGGAGAACCATGTGCTTGTTCGCTAACCTCTAATATAAAGATACAAAATAACGTATTTTCGGTGTGAAATGATTAAGATTTACCAAAATTTCCGATGGCACACTTTAGGTTGTATAACTTTATATACAACACTTATAATTATTAAAACACTTATGAGATTAAAGGAATATAAGCAGCATTTCTTCTATTAAAGAAATAAAACATCTTCATGCACATATCCCTGAAGGTTTAGGCAGAGCCACAACTAGGGCACTTGCGACTAGCCGAAGACACGAAGTCTCACAATGTGATAGTTGGCAATCCTACCGGGCCCGGGCACCGGGCATTTTCTTTTTGTTGCCAGACCCGGGATTCGAACCCAGGACCTCCCGCAGTCAATTCCAGCAACACAGACAATGACCACAAAGGTGATCCATTGAGGAAAGAAGGAAATATAACACTAATAAATAAAATAATGGCCGGTGTAAAAAAGACGAGCGATATTTTTTAAGGGAAGTACGTTTAACCACGATTTCCGACAAAATTACGAACCCTATCGAAAAGTTTCATTTTTTAAATTGCAAAAATTATAAAAGACCTACAATCATCGTGTTTACTTTTATAAAAACATAGCCACGTAATTTGTTCGCAAAATTAATAAAACCCCTATTTTGGTTTCTTATTTTCCAAAGATTTTGCGATTTTTTTATACAATCGATTTTTTCTGGAAATTACAATTAAACCTTTCCACTTATAAACCTCAAACCACTATTATATAGTTTTTCCTATTAGTTTTGCCTTTTTTTCTTACTTTTCCAATAAACATCATATTTGTCTTCAATTTTGCCATTGTGCTCGTCTACCAGTGTACCCTGGACAGATGTTCATCCAGATGGCTTTTTTGCCGTCACATTTTAAATCTCTGATATTTTCTAAGATATTTATCTTACTGGTACCGTATCAGGAATAGCTTTGACTCACATCTAATAATACAAAATCAGCATGAAAAACTTGATCTATTAAAATGATAAAATTCATTGAAATAAACTCAGCCCTTCCTATGTAAATAAAAAACATAACATACGCAGTTATTTCTCATTAAATTAAAAAAATTTTGGGACTTCAAATTAAAAGTTTTTTTGCTTATCCTGTCTAAATAAAAAGAGAGGCTTTTGCGGATGTCTGATGAAAAATTCAAGTCGTATTTTTTATTCCCAAATAAAAAGTTGCATATCTCCGGCATTTTTTTACAGCTAACATTCAAAAAATCATGTGCTTGTTTTATATATTATAAAATTACGTAATATATTAACTTTTTACAGGTTCAAAAACTACAATGAAGTGTTTGGTTTTGGCTAGCGTCCTTGTATTGGTAATGGGCTATGATGATATGTATGATAAAGTTACGTATGAGAAGTTCGAAAAAGATAAAGATTTATTGCAGAAATACTTGGATTGTTTCCTGGATAAAGCACCCTGTGTAGATCCTGAATCTATGTCTGTGAAGCGTAAGTATATAAATGGATTTTAATATTCCTGTTCTCATGTTCATCATTGCTGTGATTTATTTTAAAGAACAGGATAGCCGTTAATTTAATTTATGGAAATTTATTTACATCTTTGTTATTTTGTTGTTATGATGCCTTCGTTCTTTTATTTCGTTTATTGCGAGTGTCATTGTTATTAACATTGATGTCTATATGCGAAGTTTATTACATACTATAAATGGAGTTTCTTTAGGAGAATTTAGATCAACTACTTCCCTGTCAAAGGAATTAACAATACAAGAATATATTTCAATCTAAATTGTTTATTACTACATTTGGAGTCATAAATCGCGACCTTTATGAGATATCCTGACACAAAATGGTTGTAATAGACCTTAATTTATAGATAAATTATACATTTTAATGATTTTAAATAAAAAACTACAGAAAAAGGATAAAGTAGAAACAATGCACACCGTTGAAAACAAAGAGGACTTACTATGGACCATTAGATGCGATACGACATTTATTTACTGGAAAAACGTCATTGAACGAAAGATAGAAGGAGACCCAGAAAGAACGGATCTCTACATAGATTTAAACGGAAAAGTGAAGATCATGTACTAAGAGCGAAAAAAGAAAGTGAAGAGATAAATGGAATAGACATTGTTTCACTTACTAATATTCTTCTTCGCCAACGCTCATAACAAAATCTTCGAAACTGGTTTTTTTAGTAACCTGAACTGCGTATTGAGTACTTTTTTGTCAAGAGGCTCATGCCAAATGAAAATCAGTATAATTGACATCATGACAGTTAGAAATGTTAGAAATTTCTGACTGCTACCATAGACCTTATACGCTTGTTACTATGGTTTCGGTTTTATCATTATCTTGTATGTTTTCCAATGTTTGAACTACATTATACCAAAATCGTTTATCATAGTTCTAGCGAAAGCCTTAATTTGAGAAAACAGAAATTAATTATTATGTTTTACTCTATTTTAGCTCATCTTTATGAAGTATTTAACGATGGATGCCATGAATGCAGCGATCTTCAGAAGCACCATGGCCATATTTTCATGAAATCCCTCAAAGCACTCCTGCCAGAAGGTTACAAAGAGTTCAGTAAGAAATATGACAAAGATGGCCAACACATGAAATTGTTCGATAGTGAAGTGAACAATTATTAATTCTAAAATTTAGTAATGTGTAATATCTAAACGGAATAAGGCATATACAGTATATTACATAATTCACACTCGTGGTAGGACTAAACTTTTCAATAAACATGATAAAATAAAACTGTATATAGATTCTTTTTCATTGGCAGTTAGGCTCCCATGCTGTGTTAGGGTGCAAGAAAGTAACTTCCTTGCATTTTATAGGGAAGACATGCATGAAATGTTTTTATTAGGCAATAGATACAGTATGCGCAGTGCAGGAGATTCTTGTATATGCATGCTATGAGAACCGCATGCAGGCATGGGGACCGTTTTCGTTAGTCGATGAAGCCCAACTGCTCCTGTTTTTTTTCCACTCTGTGTTAATTTACTTTAAACAGCAGTAAGACTAGATTTTACCGTCAAATTTGAACGCAATTAACATAAAACGTTTTATCATTTGTCAATCATGTCAATTTTATTATCAAAGAAATTTTAGTTTTTGCCAGTATTTTATTAATCAAGCTATAATCTGTTATAAGCTAATAAATCTAAGAGATACAACCACTGCTCCCGTGTTCTCTCTGAATTTAGGCGAGCATATCACTAACACCGTCGAGTTTCGCAGCGACTCGCGGATTTGTACCACCGCCTTACCTATTCCTGGCGCTATAACGTCAGTGCTTACCGTTGACGTGTTCCAGTTCGACGGGTAAGGTAGTTGGTAAAGTTATTTTTGCTCGAGGCCTTGCTCAGGTTGGCAACGCTGCATTACTACCTTTGGTGTCTTTAGGCGGTGTGAATTTCTTACCATCAGACAATCCGTCTGATTGTTTGCCTTCCAATATGTCTCCTTTCTTCGAGCTCCATTATCACATTAACTTAGTTGTAACATCAATCGTTAGTAATGTAACTGATAGGCCTCACATAGTGAAATGAAATGAAAAGGGAAAGAGAGAGATCGTTTCGACTCGCCAAGCGTACGCTTGTGGCAAACTGGTGGAGAAGTAGAAAAAGAACATGATATCATAGGTGCGTGGATATCGTATGAGTGGAGTATTTTTTAAAACAATATTCACTGCAGTCACTGTGACCGACTCTAGACGATTGGGGTTAATTTTACCACCTAGTCTTTCCATCATATTTTGACTAATTCAGGTAATTTACAAATAAACAGGCCCCGTTCAGTAAGTGTGCAGGCGCCGCTTTGTATCGTGCGCTCTGGGCGGTCATCCAACCACGCTCTACTTTAACGCGGGCACTGTCCCAACGTTCCCAAGTTATGTCTTTTTATTCATCTAACATAAGAATTATACATATAAATCTCATTAATTATTGGGACCTAAGCTGTGACGCATATTTATATCCAAATCAAGTGATTTTTAAAGTAACTAGTGGTCGCCCATTGGTCGAAATTCGACCATAATAAATTTTAATATCTTGTTGATAAGAACAGCATCTTCATTTCTAAAGACCAACTACTTTGTTTCCTGAATAGTGAGTGCGCCATCTGTGATTTTTTATCGTAAAAATCAATATATTATTTGTGTATCAAATGCATGGTAGTGTAGGTAATGTTTTATTTATTGATTTAATGTACTTTATAAGCATTATTATTAAAAAAACTGCGTTCTGCACCTCTCCTACACATGAAATATAAGTGTGCTAAATTTTATGCTCCTGCGTCCGCGAAATTTTCGTAAAAAGGGGTCCAAAGTTTTGGCATCACGTATTAATGTATAGATTAGTTACCTAAATGTAATACTTTAGAAACAAAGGCGCAACTCTCTCTCTCTCTCACGGATACAATCGGATTACAAACAAGCCACAAATCTCAGTCGAGTATTATGTTGGCCTAAACACATTACACTTAAGGGTATTTATGTAATTAAATTATACCGAATTTATGAGCAGACATTGTAAAACAACAAAGAAGCACTTGCATTTTTATTAAGTTTAAATTTTTATATTAGGTAGGACAGGAGTACATAGTTCTACTAATGGTAAGAGATACCCAAGACATTTTTTTGTATACCTAGGCATAAAAACCTACTGGTTTGATATTACAAACAACCAAAATTTTTTTCCATTACTCACTATTTTATGATCATATCGTTTATTTGTATAGAAATTGGTAAGCCAAATTAGGCGTTAACTGTACTTTACAAATTTACAAAAAATGCAAGTATTAAAGAAATTTTAGTTTTTAGTACCCTAAAACCCGTCATAACTCAAAATACTACATTTTTGCGCATTAAGGGCCACAAATCGTTAACGCCATAACATCGGACAAACACTCTAGCGGTCATTACGCACATCTGTGCCGGTCTGTCATAATTTACGAATTGAATTCCAGTTGCTCTATATTATTTTCCTAGTAATATATTTAGTTATTTTGGATATTAGGTTTTGTTGTAAATTAACATTTGTAATAATTAGAAATTATGTTAAAATTTAAATTTTATCATAACTGTATATAAGAATTAAAAATTCTAACGGAAAGAAATTGGTTGTTGTATCTTCACGCTCGTATCCCCGAAAAGGTAGGCAGAGGCAGGGCACCCACGACTAGCCGAAGACACTAAGTCCCACAATGTGCTAGGTGGCAAGTCACTTTTCACAGTCACCGGCCAACCGGGCACATATCCAATCCCGAGCAAGATTTTATTTTCATAAGAAAATTGGAAACCCAAATTTTCTTTACAAAAAGGGACCTCATCTAGTCAAGTTTAACACCTGAACCGCTTGACCAGGCGATAGAAATTGGTACTGTATACAAAAACCGAAGATTGTTATTTTGCGTTGTCAAACTAAGTCAGATCTCACTGTAACGAATGTGGTGAGCGAGCGTTACACCATAGATAATTGGTAGCGCTCTCATTTTGACCGCGTTTATTCTGCTCTTATGTTTTTTTGTAACATAACCAAATAAGTCTCCATACAACTACGTTGAGGCAAATATACTATTGTCAAACGATTCAAGTATTAGTTACTATAAGGCACTTTTTACTGTTTAATTAAATGTATTTTTTAATGCAAAGTAATTAGAGGTCATTATTTTTGTTGTTTGGTAAATGGATGACAATTTTGCAAGAGATAAAGTAGAACAAGTAAGCATACCTAAATCAGCAGTTCAGTAATATAATATTTTACCACTTTTATACATTTCGTTGTCAGAGACACTACATCTCGATATATTTTTTTAAAAAATGGGTACAATTCAGACAAAAGAAGAACATTCTAGTAACAGTCTTATTGCTCAAACAGTGACAAATAACTTTAATGAAAAACTGGAAAGCATCGTTTGGGTTTTCATTGCAATGTTGGTGTTATTTCCTATTGCCATCACATATTTTATACTGCGACGCTGCAAGTACACGTTGAGGTCGTGGGTGCTTAGGCAAGCTACTACAATCCAAAAACTGTAACCATGCAAACGCTGCCACAGCACCAGGCAGCTACCGCAAATGTGTACCCATAAATTGTAGTTTTAAGAAAGAATGGTTCTATGTAAAAATCGTATTTGTGTACTACTGTGTAAACTTTAGATTAAAATAAATTGTGATGTAGATTTTTGATCACTATAAAATGTTATTTATTTTTTTTTCAAAAAGGGGGAATGGTATAGGTACAGCATATAATATACATGAATGTCTCAATGTAAGTATAAAAATAAATACCTAATCTAATACATAAAAACTCACGAAATAAAAATAATACGTGCACCTAAACGCTGTGCGAATGCTGCGCCGCAGTCTGGTCGTTGCGCGAGCTCGAGGCGGTTGCTAATCAATGGCCGTGCGGGTAGCGGGGGATGTAACATCACGGAGCGAGCCATAGCCGCGCGTGTTCGCTCGAGCGTCGTCCCACGGATGTGTATCGAAAACCTACCTGTAAGTTTGCAATTTAATAATTGATATGTAACCCTTCGTGCATGAGTCCGACTCGCACTTGGCCGATTTTTATTTTTTAAACGCATGCGCGTATTAACATCAGAACAACAGAACCACAAAAGTTCAAGGCAATATTATTTCCATTACTAAATCGAAAAAACTCACTGTCTGTTTTTGCTCGACCCGGGGTTCTTGAACCTAGGACTACATGGAGTCAAGTTCAACACCGAACCCCTAAGCCACAGCATCGATAATAATGTACTAGCTATTACCCGCGGCTTCTTTCGCGTGGTTTTTAATATATTTTCTGATTTTAGACCTTTAATAAGGACTTTCACAAACTTTCAACCACTATTTCACCTCTAATAGGTAGAATTTTCAAAAACGATTAGATACATATCTACTTACTTCTAATACATAGCCCAAAAATAATGTTTCGTGTTTCTAACTTAAAAAATGACAGTCGTCCCTGCAAACTTTCAACTCCTATTTTACTCCCTTAGAGGTAAAATTTCCGGAATTCCATCCTTAGTGGATGTCTACTAAATAAAACGACCCTACTCACCAAATTTCATGACCGCAACTTTAACAGTTTTTGCTCGGCAATGATGTATCAGTCAGTCAGGAAATGTTATTTTATAAGTACCTATGATGTAGTAGATGACCTTCCTTAACTCTAAGAGTAATCTAATTTTAATCAATGTATTTTATTACTACAGGACATAATGTTAGTCTTACCAAAAAAAGTTTCATATATATTAAATAGAAAAATTAATGTCTATTTTTTTTTATTGATCATCATTAATTGATTTCAGTAATTGTCTTTTTGTTGTATCAAGTTTTGTCGAGGTTCTAATGAAAGATTTTTTTTTATTTAAAATTTAAAACAGTATAAGATCTTTGGGGTCAGCTTGTTTGAAATAAAATTCCAACTCTAGTGTGACTAACAAGTATACATAAAATGTTTTTTTTTTATATTTTCAACATTCCCTTTGTGAACGCTGAATGCATTTTATGAATTTAATGTTACTACTTTAAATTTCGTAAATAAATGATGACAGCTTTATGCAAATATAAAATATGAAATTTATACCATAATAATTTGGAAGATTAATTATTTCTTATTTTATCAGATTTTAATGATATGGTAATTATGAGTAAGTATAAAAGGACTGAAAATAGTTTGAAAATATCAAAAGGACAAAGCACCCAGAAACACAGGTTCTTATTTCGGAAATTTTAAAAGTAAGTTTTCTTTATTAATATTTAAGAAAGGTACAATTTTTAAACTCTGATGTAATACCATTAGTTCCTTGTTGGCTTAGAGTAAAAATCCATATTTTCGTATGAGCGTGCAAACAAACGATTCAACTGATGGTAGGGAATGAAAGTTACCTACAAATGGTCTAACCAATGGTCAAAATACAATTCCCGTCGGTACTCTCTGCCCACTCTAACTCACTAATTTGCCCTGTAGATAAGTAATTATTAGTAGCGAAAATATTTTGTTTTTAACCCAAAACTATGATGTTAGGCTCATTTTGTAAGTAGTGAGCACAAACGTCATATTTTAGTATTTTGCCTGACTGCAAGCATGAGCTTATTATGGTCAGATTTGTATGTTTACAAGAATTTTATTTTTATTACGGATATATGTTGTGTATGTATGTAATGGAATGCCATTGGAATTCAATTTTCAGAAAAGAAGGAAATATTATTTTATAAAAAAATACGGCCGGTGTTCCCAGCCATATGTTTAAGGGGGAAAACGGTTTACCACAATTACCGACAAATCTACGAGTCCTATCGAATAGTTTCGTTAGTTAAATTGCAGAGTTGTGAAATTGCAATAATCACAAAAGACCTACAATTTTTGTGTTTACACTTTTTACACATAGCCACGTAATTTATTCGTAAAATTAAGAAAATTTTTATTCAGATTAAAAAAATCGCAGTTTAATTTTTTTTGATAGAATCGTAGTTTTCCTGAAAATGTGATTACCCTTTCCACTTACCGAACTCAAACCGCCCGTAAATAATTTTTCCTTCTAGGTTTATTATACTACATTACTTTTTCAATAGACACTAGTTTTTCTTTATTTTTACACTCTCAAAAGCTTCGGTAATACCATAATGCGCATTGCAACCACTGCCACCCCGAACTGATGTTCTTTCCGATGGTTTCTTTACTGTCACATTTTAAATCTCTGATATTTTCTAAGACATTCATTTTAATGATATCCTGCCAGGAAAAACTTTGATTCAAATCAAATTAGCAGTATAAAAAGTAGCAAAGCTTAATCTATTTTAATGATAAAATATGTTAAAATAAATTCAGCCCTTTCTATTAAAAAAAAAAACATGTAAACAATCACACTTGTTCCTCATTTAATTTATATGATTTCGGTACTTAAAATTATAAGGTTTTTGATCTTCCTGTCGAAGTAAAAACTGGTGTCTGCTGAAAAATTTAAGTTGAGTTTTTTATTTCCAAATAAAAACTGGCATACCTCCAGTATTATAGTTTACAGTAAAAAAATCAATCATATGATATATATACTTTTTACAGATTCAAAAACTACAAAAATGAAGTGTCTAATTCTGGCTAGCGTCCTTGTATTGGTTCTGGGCTATGACGATATGTATGATAAAATTAGTTACGAGAGGTTCGAAAAAGATAAAGATTTATTGCAGAAATACTTGGATTGTTTCCTGGATAAAGCACCCTGTGTAGATCCTGAATCTATGTCTGTGAAGCGTAAGTATAAAACTGGATTTAAATATTCCTGTTCTCATGTTCATCATTGCTGTGATTTATTTTGAAGAAGACGATAGCCGTTAAATTAATTTATGGAAATTAATTTAATGATGATAATGATTTACATCTTTGTTATTTTCTTCTAAGATGTCTTCGTTTTATAGTTTTGTTTATTGCGACTGTCATTGTTATTAACATTGATGTCTGTATGCGGAGTTTATTACGGAAATTAGGAATAAAGGAATGCACGGTGTTTCATTAACAAGTGTTGAAATTCTCCCTTCATTCACGCTCGTTACAATTTTTTTGTAACTGGTTAGTTTGAGTTAACTGAACTAATTATAAAGAAGAACTTTTCTGTCAAGAGGTTCCTACAAAGTGAAAATCATGACGGTTTCAGATGGCAGAAATACCTGACTAGTATCATAGACTCTGCTACGCTTTTCACTACAGTTTCAGTTATAATAATTATCTTGTATGTTTTTCAATGTTTGAACTACATTTAACCAAAAGCGTTCTAGTGAAAACTTTTCTTCGACAAAATAGAAACTAATTCTAGTTTTATTCTATTTTAGCTCATCTTTACGAAATATTTAACGACGGATGTCATGAATGCAGTGATCTTCAGAAGCACCATGGCCATATTTTCATGAAATCCCTCAAAGAACTCTTGCCAGAAGGTTACGAAGAGTTCAGTAAGAAGTACGACAAAGATGGCCAACACATGAACTTGTTCGATAGTGAAGTTGCCAATTATTAATGTATAATGTGTTAGAGGAATAAGGGATTAGAATATTGTCAATTTTAAAGATTACTTGCAATAGTTTGTAATAGGATCACAACTGGTGTTTGAACTCATTTACACTGAACTTAAATTTAACAAACTCGGTTTTTAATAGGATCGTTGAAATTAGCCCTTAAGGAAATAATTTGTCAAAGTTACAGCTCCAAGCATGTGATTGATAAATTTGCCGCTTGCGGGGATAACCTGCATCAATATACAAATATGAAACAGTTCGAAAACTCACACAAACTTCCGCATCGATAAGGCGACTTTAGCAGTGCCGTAGTAGCAAATACCGCGTCGAGACATGTTCTCGGGCTGAGCCCTCTGCTCGGCCCACAAAGTCCGGGGAAGTTGTAAAAACCGCGAGGTTGGCAATAAATTAATTTGTATTCTACCACATAATTGATAGTACTTTCATACTGATAAATAAAGCAATTCGTGCAAAATTATTCCCTAACCATTTCAAAATATAAAAAATGCCTAATATTAATATTCAAGTTTTCTGCCGGCACTCCTGGACTGCAACTCGTTGTTTATTTTCATTTTTTTGTGCAGGTTTAAATTTTAAGATGTGCGAAATTTATTAATTGTTAATAAAAGTAAACATGTATTCTTCTTGTTATTCATTTTTATGTAAAAATTAGCAAACAAGCATGTGAACCTCCTGATGGTAAGACGACCGCTTCCAATAAGCACCATTGATTTTATAGGCGTCTATGACTAATGGCCGGGATTTCAGGCCTAATATACAAATCCAAAGTCTAACCGGGCCAGAACATGATATTGATATTATGGCGGCAGGAACAATGCACAATGTGCGGCTGTACTCTACCACCAGAGGTCTTGTTGGACCCATCTGACCTTCGACGAAATCCTGGCAGGCAGAAAAGAAAACGGGGAAATAAACGGGAATAATGGTTGTAACTCTTGGGTTTATTAGCTTATAACAGATTATTATAGCTTATAATAGCAAATTCAAGTTTATCGACGCTCTCATCATCATGATTGTTTTTTAGCTTGAAGAGTTGATAGTCTTTTGGGAATTGTTCTTTTACAACATGTAGAAATTTATTAAGGATGTGCTTCTGGCGACTACTGCAGTGTGCGCAAGAGTTGATTAGACTCTCCTTTAGTTGTCCTGTTACAAGACGTATAGTGTATAAACAATCTGATATAAAAAAAACCAATTTACCAATCGGCTTCTAAAAACACGGAAATTAAGTCAGCTTTAGTTTTTGTATTTCTTTTTTCTTTCTTTAATTCTTTATTGTACACAAAAAGTCAAAAAATAAGTAAATATCTAAAATTATACAAAAGGCGAGCTTATCTCTAAAAGAGATTTCTTTCAGCAAACCCAAAATAGTGAGAATGCATAAAAGAAATGTAGAACATAAAGTGCACAATACAAAAACTTACTTTGCAAAAAAAACACAAACTAACTTAATTTTAATTTGACCGCCTCGTTGGTCGAGCGGCTAGCGTACACGCCTAACTACACCGATCATCCGCGAGGCTCGGGTTCGATTCCCGACGGGGGCAGGCATATGTGCGATGAACATTTAGATGTCTGCATTTCCGGGTCTGGGTGTTTATTAAATTTGTTCTGGTATCTATTTAAGTATTTCCATGTATTAGAATCGTTGACTAACACCCATAACACGAGCATATAATTTGCTTACTTTGGGGTTAGATTCAATTTGTGTAACTTGTCCAGGGATATTTATTTATTTATTTATAATTATGACTTTAGTCCAACATGCTAAACACACCAAAACGCTCCATTACTGCCTTCTTAAAACCTGTTAATGATTGAATTATTGAATTCCAGAGTTTCGCAGCATTAAAAGTAAAATAATAGTTATACAACTTAGTGGAACTACAAGGCAATTTCAAAATTCCACGTAGGTGTGGTCAGTTTTTTGTTTTTCGTTAACTTCAAACTTTTAGTTGGTAAATTAATTTTGATGGTTTTGTATGTAGTTGCTAAATCGGAATTAAAGTGTTATTTCGTTAATATATTTTAGCGTTTCAGGTGTTGGACTTGAATGCATGAGGTCCCGGGTTCGAATCCCGGTTCGGGCAACAAAAAGAAAATTTGGTTTTTCCAATTTTTTTATAAAAAAAATGTTGCTCGGGATTGGATATGTGCCCGGTTGGCTATAGGCTTGCCACCTATCACATTACGGGACTTATTATCTTCGGCTAGTCGTGGGTGCCCTGGTTGTAACTCTGCCTTCCACTTCCGAGATATGGGCGTAAAGAATTTTTTTTATATTCTACGTTTAAAGTCGAGCCTTCTATATGCATATCAAATTACATCAAAATCGGCCCAGTGGTTTCAGCAAAAAATTGGAGGCTTGGCTGATTGACGTCACGTGTAGACACCGTAATGTTACCGGTGCGTTGCTATCTTGCGGGCGAGATCTTACCTCACGTTTGCAAATGAAACTTCTACCCTAGTAGGTAAAGCGGTAGTAACAGTATGGAGTTGTTGCTACACACCTAGTAGTGACCATAACTTTTGTCAAGGTTTTTTGGCACCATGAATGAATGAAGGTAGTCGTAATTTTATTATTATTATTGAATTTTGTGTTTACATTGAGTGAAGTTGGTTAATTTAGGTGGGAATTAGATTAATTTTATTCAGTGAAAGTGCACAAATGAAATAATCATGAAGAAATTAGTGTATCGTCTATTTCCTCGGTGCCGTCAAAAATCAGTAAACGAGCTTGAATAACGAAGCTCATTTACGTTTTACTCAAGACCCTGACCAGACATGACTTTGTACATAGTGTCTAATGACTGAATAAGAAATAACTAACTTGACATTGGCTACTTTAGTCGTGAAAAACGATCGAAAGCCATATTTATAAAAGAAGAAGAAGTTTGGTCAAGATCCGACAAGTTTTTTTTTAGTTTCATTTATCTTTGTATGTTTTTCCTTATTTAAATGACATATTTTCCAGTTAAAGTTGGTTTTTAAAGTGTTCCCCCATTTTAATTATTAGAACAGAAAACAAAATATATAAGTAGAAACTAACTTCTAAAATGTTCAGAAATATTACTGCATGGTCTTCTATTCAAAAAACAGTCCATAATCTTTATCACGTGGTCCAGATTATTATATTTAATGTCATTGTCGAGAACCCCATTGATCTCATTGTCGTCGGAAGATACAACCCCAACAAAAATACACACCAAAATAACAATCTTCATTTTTGAGTTTAACAATACAAAATAATCAGTATCATAATCTGAAAATAGTTGAAGCATAATAGGAAAAAAAACACTTGTACATTCCTGGGTTAAGTATTTAATTGTGAATTAGCTCCTAATCAGGATTAAATCTCTTAACATTTGACAGTTTAACTAATATGTAACTCTGAAACTTTCGGTCGAAATGAGAGCACTACGGAAAATATTTGGTGTAACGCTCGCTGACCGCATTCGTAACACTGAGATCCGAGAAAGAGTGGGATCAAAAGAAATTGTTGGTGTTAAAATGCGAAAGGCCATGCTCCGCTGGTTCGATCATGTGAAAAGAATGACAAAGCAGATATACAATGCGAATGTGGATGGATGTAGGTACCCGGGGAGACAAAGGTTAACATTTCACGATCAGATCACGCGGTTATTATCCAAGGGTGGTGTCAAGAGTCTCCGAAACCGGCATGTTTCTATGAAAAGGGTAATGAATGTGAAAGAAGCCAGACAAGTTTATCAGGTTCGTGCGGTCTGGCACTCGATACTCTCTGCCTACCAGTAAGGGACTTGGCGTGAATATATGTATGTATGTAACTCTGAAACTTGCAAACGGCTCTTATTGTTTAATTACCACATAAAGATTTAATATTTTTTTGAAAGCCTATGCATAAATTTTGCTATGTGTTGACGACATCATTAATAATATTTTTTTTGCATTATTAAGCACATTTAAAAACCATTTCTCGTACCATGATAAAATGTATATGGGATCAAATATACAAAAAAACACAGAAATGATAACTTCCACTTTTTGTTGATTAAAACTCTGCAATAAATTGCAATATTTGCAATTCATTTTCGTAACAGTTTTTTATAGTCTAGGGTTCGATTCGGTTGATAAAAAGACATTTTTAACTTAATCACCTTTATCCACAATAATTTTACACAAAACGTGATCACGTAGGCAATACTATCACAACTCACACAATTTTATTAGTTACAACACTAAAAATATCAGCACACAGTGACATATTTCTACGCCTGTCAAAAAAAGTTTACATGAAATGGAAATTATGTTTTGGCGAAACATGTGTTAAGAGTTACAAAATATTTAATATACCAACATATTCTGTTTCCGTGTTGCTCCGGGTGCACTGAGTATAATATACCATTTGCCTTCCTGCCAGACAGCTCGTAAAAGGCGAGCATAGGCTTACCATCACTAACATCATGACATCTCAGTAGGTGGTAGAGTTTCGCAGCGACCCGCCCGGATTGGTACCACCGCCTTACCTATTCCTACCGCCATAACGTCAGTGCTTGCCGTTGACTTATTCCGGTTTGGAGGGAAAGGTAGCCGGTAAACTTACTCTTGCTCTAACATCTCGGCCTCAGGTTGGTAACGCACCATTACCTTTGGTGTCTCTAGGCAGCGTGAATTTCTTACCATCAGAAAATACGCCTGCTTGTTTGCCTTCCATTATCATAAAAAAATCTTTTCCCGTGTTGGTCTGGGTACACCAAGTAAAATAGATCATCTGCCGCTCTGCCAGGCAGCTTGTAAGTAAAACGTAGGTTATTACTAAAAAGACCACAGGTGTAAATTGCTGTGCAACTTGTCTGGGCTAGGATCCACTGCCTCACCTATTCTTACCACCTTAATGACCAGCCTTTTTTCCTATCAGAGATAGGACAGTGACGCATCTACAACATCTATGGTCTCTACTCTCTCAGTGTGCTGTTGTCTCTTACCATTAGGGGAGTAACGTGCTTGTTCGTTAACTTTTGCAATAAGCATACAAAAGAAAAAATGTAGTGTAGCAGTCCGACTACGAATTATTAACAAGACTTTCCTCGATACTGCCAAGTGGCTTTTTTCATCTAGAAAATAAAACAATATATATACACTCGATATCTCATTGCGTCGTGATACTTCCTTTTATGGGATTGGATATGTGCCCGGTTGGCGATAGGCTTGCCACCATATACACACACCACATATTGTGGGACTTAGTGTCTTCAGCTAGTCGTGGGTGCCCTGGTTGTGCCTCAGCCTGCCTCTTCAAGGATATATGCGTGAAGATACCCTCCCCTTTCAAGTATTACGTGATTCATAGTCAAATCCAGATACTTATTAATTTCCTTACAAGAAAGCAAAACCAATTTAGAACCGAACCTTAGTCACAACACAACAATCTGATATTGAATGTCATTAGCTGGAATGTTTCTTTTATTAACTTCCTTATCACTTAACAAACTCTTAATTTAAAGTAAACGATGAACAAACTTTTCTTAATTCCTTATTAATTGAAGGCAATTAATTACCATTCAGTACGCTATTAATATTAAACTAAGAACAGTTAAGAAAAACCAGAGAATTTTGGATAATTAAAAAAGAGTATCTTCACGCCCATATCCCCGAAACGGTAGGTAACGATAGGTACAACCAAGACACCTACTACTAGCTGAAGACACTAAGTCCCATAATGTGATAGGTAGCAAGCAGATCGCCAACTGGGCACATATCTAATCCCAGGCAACGTTATTTTTATATAAAATTGAAAATATACATTTTCTAAGTTTTTTTTTGTTGCCCGATCCTGTGATCGAACCGGGAACCTCATGTCCGATGAAGTTTGACTTTTTTTTCCAATTTGATGATTCCGAAATGGTCTTTTTGAAATTTCATCAATATCTGATAAGTGGGTTAGGAGTATTTAACAATGAACAAATATCATCAACTCGTCTATCTTCACGACATCTTGATCTCCATCAAATTTATATGAATCACCTTGAAAACAAGATCTACCTTTCCATAATCTGTTCGTTTTGACCAAGTATTCGCATAACAAGCATACAAAAAGACGAAAATTAAATTGGACCAACACAGGTAGAATAAGGAAATTAATCTAATAATAATCTAATAATAATGTAAATAATAATAATTTAAATAAATAACAATCTTGAATCATAGTAGCATCAAATTTTTGATATTTAATAACTTTGTAACTACCAACTATGTGTCTCACACTAGCTGTTTGACGGTGACTTCGCCAGCATTAATATTTACGATTTTCATACAAAATTTCATACAATTTAAACCCTTTCGAAAATATTTTTTTTTGAAAAATATTAACTTATGTTAGAAAACAAATCTTTAGTTACACGTATATAAAATTTTATCAAAATCGGTCCAGCGGCTTAGCCGTGAAAGAGCAACAGAGAGACATTGTCATTTATAACATTAATATGCAAGTATGGATTCTGTGCTGCAACCATATTTTGAGAATTGAATTCTAGCTCTAGCCTGATCCTTTTTGTTCCATATTTTGTTACGAAATGTTGGATAACCAATCATCCATGATAAATGTAAAAATATTTTCGCTTACATTATAGCGATTTTAAGAAAATATTGCTTTTATTGCTGCTATATTGACAAGATAGAGTACAAAGTAGCAAGAGTATAATTAATCCTGTGAATCTATATTATTATCAAGCTGAAGAGTTCGTTTGTTTGTTTATTAGATTGAACGCGCTAATCTTTGAAACTGCAGGTTCGATTTCAAAAATTATTTCAGTGTTAGATAGCCCATTTATCGAGAAAGGCTATATAGGCTATATATCATCACGCTAAGACCGATAAGGGCGGGCACCAATGAAAAATGTTTCAAAATCTGGATTTTTTTCCTATTGACAGCTTCCGCTGCGTAAACGTTTAAAGTTTCGCAAAAAAACATATGTTCCCCTTCACAAGTCAAAAAAAAAGTCAGCGATAGCCTATTTCTTTTTTAAGGTTAGCTCACTATAACCTAACCAAATGTGTCTTAAAATATCGCATTATTAGAGAAGCTGGTTTTATTAATTCTTATCCCAATATGTTAATTATACATCAATCATAATATTTATAATTATATAATAACAGTAAATAATAATAAAAATTATAATTGATTAATAATTAAATAATAACAACAATAAATAATAATTATTCATCATAAGTATTTAATTTAAAAGAAAATTTCCCTTGCCATCATTAGATTTAAATAAATATCTTAAGCATCGCAGTTTTAAAATAACACTACAGTCTACCGAGCCCAGACGCGTGGTTTGAGCGTGGTCGGCTCCTTACGGAACGGTCGTCCTCAGTGAACCCCATTTATTACTTTATTCTTTTCAGAATATCACTATGTAATACTTTTCAAATGAATAAGTTCTGTTGTAGTTTACTTTTTTTTGTTAATTTCCTTATCTAAGTACATACATTATTTGAGTGTTGTATCATAATTCGTGAGTAATTTAACTGCTAGGTCTCAAATACACTCAGTAGTGAAATAAATACCCTTTGTGCATCTAATTTCCTTTCCGATGCTTACAAACGAATTGCAAATGAGCTGATGAACTTAAACGCTTGGACAGATCTCCATAAACTGTAACTATGTTTATCTCGTCAGCTTCCAAATAATAAAACCGTAACAAAATCCGTCTATCCTATGAAGAGCTACGATGCAACAGACACACAAACACACTCACACACGCGCGCGCGCAGACTCGTCAAACTTATAAAACCCCTTGTTTGCTTCGAGGCTAAAAAACAATAACTGTATTGGTATTGGTGATTGGTAGATATTACAATATGTATCATATTATGCAGACTAACAATGTTATTTTTGTTTTAACAACACCAAAATGCTATATATTATTTTAAAATGCATTTTGGAGAATAACAAGTTATAACAGCCATCGATCATACAAGTTCCAAAGCAGTATCGGCTTTAGCACTATCAGCGCCATGGGCAAAATTTATGCTGCGCCCCCTATATTCCATTCAAACCCCATGGAAAAATTATATATAAAAAATGGAGAAATTATGTCTAGTTATATGTAATTACATTCAATGAAATAAACAGTTATTTTCATACCTTTAAATGGTAGCAACTTTTTTAGTTCTACCGTCTTTCTTTCAATTTTTTTGCTCATTAATTTAATTTACAAGTAAACAGTAAGTTTAGCCCTATTCAGTAAGTGTGCAGACGCCCCTTTAATATTCTTTGTCCTGGGCGGTCGCACAACCGGAACTAACGCGGACACTGTTCCAACGTTCCAAAGTTAAAGTTAAAGTCTTTTTAATATTCTAACATTAGAATTTGATATTGGAATCTCAAAAATGATTGGCAGTTGGATATAAGTAATTAGTTATCAAAATGCAATATTTTAGAGAAATAGGCACAAATCTCTCTCACGAATGCAGTTGGATTAAAAAAAGCCAGAAATCTGTAATAAGTATAATGTAGGCATCATGTATCAATATTTTTTTCTATAAACTGAATTGTAGCTCAGAAATTGTAAAACATCAAGATGAGCACTGAATTGTTATCACTTACGTTTAATTTTTGTGTGATAATATAGCGAAGAAGTACACAATTCTCCTGATGTACAACCGTGGACTATAGACACCATTGATGTTGTAGATGCGTCATTTCCTAATAGGTAGGGTTTTAGACCAATTATTGTATAACTCGACCGGCTATCCTACCCTTTCAGAATATTATACTATTATTATG
>NJDC01005841.1:11801-36677 GCA_002245475.1 Calephelis virginiensis | reverse complement strand
AAAACTCTACCACTAAGTCAAGTGCTACGGTGCTAGTGACGGTAAGCCTAAGCTCGCCTTTTACGAACTGCCTGGCAGGCAGGTGCAGATATTCCATTCCGTAAAGAATCCCGAACCAACACTGCAAAATTACAAATATTCTATACAAATCAATTAGTAACACAATACCATTATCACTACATAGTATAAAACAAAGTCGCTTCCTCTGTCCCTATTGATCGTTGTATGCTTAAATCTTTGAAAGAAGAGTTCCTTAAAAATCTTAAAGAGGAAGGTTTATATGTATATTTTATACCCGTGCGAAGCCAGGACGGGCCGCTAGTTATTAATAAAATGTAGGTATTTCGAGATGGAAGCGACCAACAAAGCAGTAATTTCTTATTTAGAGTTTTCGTGACAAAAGGAGTAATAACCGCATATTAAAACGACGTAATAACCACATTTACTGCGAAAAGTTTTGTTTTAAATTCGTAATAGTATCCATACGTTTCATGAGTAAATTATATGTTTGAGAAAACGTTTGATTTGTAGGTTAATATTTACAATTTACTCGAACTAAGTTTTCGTTGAATAAATCTTTTTCTAAATTAGTAATAGATGGATACGTTTCATGGGAAAATTATATGTTTACCCTTTAAAATATAAGAAGGATTTGTACGTACAATTATATTTTTTTTATGAATTTCAGTTTCCTCTTTCTTTGTCTTGTTTGTCTATGCCTACTTAAACTTTAAAATAAAATCTGAAAAAAAAATTGAGATATAGATTGGTACTTGGAAAGCCCATCAAAAGGATCTTAATTGACTGTTACCACTTTTTTACACGGGGCCAGCGATTACTGTTCTTGTATTTCACACATGTAGTTGAATGGATTGAAGTGTGCGTTGACTACATGAGTTTCTGGGTTTGATTTTCTGTTCAGTTAATTAAAGATATATTTTCCAATTTTTCTTAAAAAAACAATGTTTCCTGGGATTGTATACTTGCGCGTTTAGCACCTTATAACATTGTGTAACTAATCATCCGCGGCATATGATGGGAGGCCTGGTTATATCTCTGCACAACTTGAAAAGGTTTTTTTAATTCTTGTAAAATTAGCCCCTCTTGCTGAATATTTAGCAGATAAGAGAGCTTAGGATAATTTGCTCTTTATACAATTATCTTTTAAATGTAATGTGTTAAAACTTTCATTATTGCATACATATTATAATAAAATGTAAAATGAGAAGAAAAGTCAACCCGCTGAATTTCTTTCGCCGAATCTTCTCAGTGCGAGGGTGCGCTCCAATCTGGTGGTAGATTTATATACACGCGTCACAAGTTTCGTTTATATAGTTTACTAGCAGTTTCACGCAGCTTCGCTTATGTAACAAAGATTATGATGAAACATAGCCTATGTCACTCAGGGATAATGTAGCATTCTAAAGGTGAAAGAATTTCAGAAATCGATCTAGTATTTTCGGAGCCCATTCGTTTCAAATAAACAAACAAAAAAATCAAACATTTCCCCTTTATTATTAAGCTTAATGTGAACGCTAATCTTTTGGCCGTCGGTGAATATAATATGCTTCATTAACTTCTAAACTCCCGATTATATGAATTTTGTTTCAAACGCAGTCCCAAATAATGAAATTGTAAAATTATTGTACGTAATTAGTTCGAAGAGTACTGGAAGTTTGTTCGTTAAAATCATTTTCTGTTATTGATTTAATTATTTCGCAATTGGAAGAAATACTCGATTTCAATATAAACTTCCATTATTTGTTTCAATAAAGTTTTTCGCGCTGGAGGCAAATTTAACGATGGTTTTAAAAGTGAAATAAAATGTACTTTGCTTTGTATGTATTATAGGATAGAAGTTTTGATTTGATATATATATATATATATATATATATCGTGACATTGTACTTTACTTCAATAGTTAAGTCTATGAAAATTTATTTCTTAAAAAACAATTAAATGATTTGATCTGCGCCAATTTTATAGATCGGGCAACATCGGTAAACATGAGGTATTAAGTATCAATCCACGTATTGGTACTTAAGAAGATATGTTCGGCTTGTTTTTTTATGAAATTGGAAGGCAATGAAGCAGACAAATCTCTTGATGCTTAGAAATTGACGCTAGTAATGGTGCGTTAACCTGAGGCTGGGATCCTAGGCCTCCAGCAAAAGTAAGTTTACCGGCTACCTTACTCTAATACGTCAACGGCGTTAGAAAGGCAAGTGCCAATCCCGGCAAGCCGCTGCGAAACTCTACCACCTAGCCAGAAGTCATGGTATTAGTGATGGTAAGCCCATGCTCGCCTTTAACGAGCTGCCTGGCAGGAATCGGACCCGACTCGGACTACACGCCTTACTCCACCTGCCAACCGCGAGGCTTGGGTTCGATTCCTGACGGTGACAGGCATTTTTATGTTGAACATTTAGATGTTTGCTTTTCCGGGTCTGGGTGTTTAATTTATTCTTATATCTATTCTAGTATATATTTCTATGTAGATATTAGTATCGTTGTCACCCATAACACAAGCATATAATTTGCGTACTTTGGGGTTAGATTTAATTTGTGTAACTTGTCCAGGAATTTATTTATTTCTTATTTATTTAACTTTTGGGAAAACCCCAAAGTGACATTTGAAAAATTTGCTGAGGTAAAAGGTGCAAGTTTTGTTGTTATAAAAGGATATAAAAATATTGGGAAACAATAGAACAAAGGTCAGTCCATAGTTTATGTGTAGGAGAAGTACAAAACGCTAATGTTTTTAAGAATAATGCTTATGAAGAGCATTAAATCAAAACTATCATGCATTTGACACACACAAACAAATATATTAATAACGGTAACAGATCACAGATGGCGCACAAATTATATTTTTAAAGTTTGGAAACAAAGTATTTGGTCTTGATAAATGAAGATGGCGTTGTTCTCAAAAATATGTAAAATTTATTATGGTTGAATTCCAGCCAGTGGGCCATCACTAGTTAACATAATACTGCTTAAAAACTGTCATAGCGGCCACTCTAGCACTCTATATATCTGATTGCAGCACTCAAAGACGTTAATTATTTTTTAACAATAATTACGCCCACATTTCCTGTACAAAATTGTGAATCAAAGATAGATTCTTCCCGTGTTGGTCCGGGTCCACTGAGTAGAATTCCGTAGAGTAGACCATCTGCCTCTATGTCAGGCAGATTGTAGGAGCACCTTTTAAGTCCTGGTTAAAATAGGCCAACACTTACAAGACCACTAGTGGGAGAGTGCTGTGCAGCACTTGCCTATTCTTGCCGCCATAATGACTCTGCGGAACATGCCGGAAGGTAAGGTAGTCGGTGGACTTGCACAAGTGGCCTAACACCCCGGATACAGGGGATACACCCGCATCTACGAAACGGGAAGCCGCGTTGTTCGCTGTGTTTCACCATAAAAAACTCCAGCTAGTATTTTTATTCATAAAGCTTTTCTTTTTAGAAAAATCTTGAACATTTCAAGTGTCTAGTAACTTATTTATTAATAGTATCCCGGCCCAAGAACAGCGACGCACCTTTAACTTCTTTTGTGTCTATAGGCCACGGTTATCTTTTACAATTAAGAGAATCGTGTACTTGTTCGCTGACTTCTTACAAAAAAATGTAAATGTTAATTACCATCTGTGCGGCCGTATCAGGTTAAAAATGGATTTGAAAAAAACCATTTCAAATAGAGAAATATTTATTTTAATATGTTTACGCTTAAATAGAATTTTTATATTTTTGAGTACGTTTAAATCGGTTACGTTTAAATAAACATCCACCAATACTTATTTCAATATCCAAGTTATGATTGCCACTTGAAAAAACGTAACGTGAAGTATAAAAACGCAGTCAAATGTTTTTAATAATCTGGCTCGGTTAGCGTGGCTACAGTTTTCCAGTAGAGAGAACACTAGCTGAAAGGCAAATAAACCTGTGTACTCTGTGAAGCTTTATTGGAGATCCGTAGGTGAGTTTGAGAACCATTTTTTTGGAAATGACTTCTGTTGTGTACTTTCTGAGACTTTTACAACAACAGCGGGCTAGTAGGCTCAGCCAGAGATTGAAATATGGGTGGGGCCTGGGACAACCCTCCCCAAGGGTGTCTCCTGTGAGACCGGACCTCGGCTTAGGGTGGGATCGTAGTTAGAACCATTTTCTACGTAAAAGCGCAAACATAGGCCTACTGTCACTAACACTATGACATCTGACTAGGTGGTAGAGTTTCGAAGCGACTCGCCCGGAATGATACCACCGCCTTCCCTATTTGTTTGCCGGTGACTTGTTCCGGTTTGGAGGGTAAGATAGCCGGTGAGCACGGTCTAATATCAAACCGGAGAGTGTTGTTTTAATTTGAAAATCTGTATATCACGGAGAAGTGCAGAACGCATATATTTTTAATGATAATGTTTATAAAGTGCATTAATTCAAAAAATAAAACATTTCACTTAATACCATGCATTAGACACACACAAACACATATTGATGATAACGATAAAAGATCACAGATGGCGCACTTACTATAATCATACAGTTTGGAATCAAAGTAGTTGGTCTTGAGAAATGAAGATTGCGTTCTTATCAACAAGATATTAAAATTTATTATGGTCGAATTTCGACCAATGGGCGATCACTAGTAAAAATAAAAACACAATTGTTGTTCCCTGACCCAGAAAATAAAATTGAGACCATATGTAGTTAACGCCGACAAATACACTACAAAAGCGATAGTTATCATTTTTGAATTATAAATTGATTTTTGTCGTTTTGTTGTACAATAATAAAAAACGAAAATCTCCTCAACTTAGTATTATAAATAAACTAATAATACACAAACATGTTAACTGTATAATGTGCTATTGTTTAGTCTCGTTCTTTAATAAATTATGATCACTATATTAAAGAAAAAAAAACATACGGGACCCAGTACCACCTTCATCCCGCTTCTCTAGTTGGATAGATACTCAGAGAATTTAATGTGTTTCACAGTCGGCTGGTAATGTGAGGATGCATATTTCGTTAGACTAGATTCTACGAGAATTGCGCTGCAGAGTCGTCTTATGCGAGACTTTGTTAAGCTTTCCATTTTATTTTTAAAATATATGTACTCAGGATCCAACGATGCCCTTTAAGGGCTAACCTTATTTTGTAAATTATGAGAGTTTCTTAATGTATGTTTTCAACATACGATCTTATATAAGGATCCACATTACAGTAATCATTCCTTAATAAGGGGTTACTAAGAAATTTGGACCAGGTCGCACCAAGCCAAAGAGATGATATACGTCCAGTGCACGTCTGTCGAAAGTGTCTGCTAGCTGACGAAACGTCTTTTGATAGCCACTTTTTATCGTTGATGTTTGGTTAAAAATCTTTTTTTTAAATCACTATTGTGTTGCTAGCAACGCGGGTTTTACAATTTCTCCGAACTTTGTGGGTGATAAGAGTGCTCAGCCTAAGACATCGCTGTTTATTTTGATTGGAATATCTACTTCGTCAACAGCAAAGGTTGTCTCCTGGAAGGCTGAACCTCGATCTGCTGTTGCGTTATTTACATGCATTATTTACTAATTACTTGTTGGCATTTGTTGTGGCTCGCCAATAGGTGTTAACCGCCAAGCCAGGCAAATCGTTAAAAGGTCGTTAAGACCAAGACCGGCGTGTTGGTGTGTCTTGTGTATGTTTCAATTAGGTGAGAGGCTTTCGTTGGCCGCCGTTGAGTGATAAGCCAAAAAAGTGAAGTGTAATCAGCATGATCCAACAAAATGTAATGGGGGATTTAAATAAATAAATAAATATCTCTGGACAAGTTAGACAAATTGAATCTAACCCCAAATTAAGCAAATTCCGTGCTTGTGTTATGGGTGTTAGTCAACGATATTAACACATAAGAATACTTAAATAAATATCAGAATAAATTAAATATACACCCAGACCCGGAAATGCAGACATCTAAATGTTCTTCACTCAAACTACTGCCCCCATCGGGAATCGAACCCGAGCCTCGGGGTTGTTCGGTGTAGTTAGACGTGTACGCTAGCCACGCGGCCAACGAGGCGGTCAATATCATCATATTATATCCCCGCTGTAAGCTTGCTGGTACGGATCCCTTGATGAGCGAGCTTAACTCGGACACGAGCACTTTATTTATATATAATATAAAAACTGAAATGCTTGTTCGTTAATTTGCTAAAACTTGAAAACGCCTGCACGGATTCGCCTGTTTTTGACTTTGAATAATTGTACGGTTTCAGAGGTTACAGTAAAAAATGGAAAACTGTTTTAACAAAACATTAGAAAAACGCTTTAATTTTTCTTACACACATATTTATTAATATCTGTCAATGTAGTGCTAAATTAAGTTGGCCGGAACAGCTATTTAAAAATAAATTACATTTTACAATTAAAATTATATTGGAATTTGACTAAAACAATTTTCTTTCGTAAAATCTAGGAAAAAATATTTTAAAGATATTTGTCGTCCGAATGCGTCGTGATTTTTTTGTTTTTGTCAGGGTACACACTCGATTCTAGTCACGAGATATTAACAAATTAAATTAAAAAAAATAAAAAAACATATCTGTAAAATGTAAAATTGTATTATGAATAACCATCAAAAGTAATATCTATAAAATTGAATGGAATTGAGTACGGACTTAAAAAACAAAAAGGGCTTCGTCCGCCTTGGTTTGTTTGATCTGTACCCAGCTAAAGTAAATTTAAATAACAGTCTAAACAAAGGCCGTGCAATCGAACGTCTAATTTTATAATAATGAAATCAAACAATAGATTTTTCTTCCATTTAAAATATTAAACAATATTGACCTCAAGTTTCCTTCTTCTAACTTCAGAGAGAAGGTTTTGTTTTCCGAGCGTATGCTTGAAAATGTAAAATGAAAACAGAGACCTTTTTTTAAAGAATGGAAATCTTCATAGATACCCGCCATTATCGGGGCAAGTGGATGGTTATATCGGTCTCCTACCTACTAAAACCAGATGTTTTCCCCCCCTTCGCCTGGTACGGGGACTGTGAAGACAGTTTTGTGTACTTCCACTGCCTCAGTGGCGATGGATCTCGCGATCCCTGTAGCAAACTGGTACCCCCGTGCCTGCTGCAACCCCATCACGACCGGGCGGGCAATATGGAATGCCCGCCTGCCTTCTCCACAAGCCTTCTCGTCGCCATCCCACGCGGGCCAAACGGCCCACCACCCTGTGTCTACTCCTCTAGTCCACGTTGGTCGGAAATTGGTCCAATTGATTTATTTCGCCAAGGCCCTACCTTGACCCTGGTAACTCAGCCCCTCCCCCCACCACGACAAGGCTTGGACCCTTAGGGGGGGTCTAAACAGAGACTTAGGCCAATGGTTATCTCGACAAAACTGACACAAAGGTTCCGAACATCTGACAATTAAGTAAGCAGTTCTCCATTTTAACCAAATAAAACCTCTTTGTTTAAATTATTAACAACACTTAACCTCTACATATTTGATATCTAGACTGATGACATAGACATCGACAATTTGTAAGTTATTGTTACTAGTTGGTAATAAACCAAAATAAATAACATATACTTGCCTGTTAAATACAGCCAGGTTTGAAGGCTGATGGTGACTACACAGTGACCCAGGACTGTTCTATTCTACTTAGTGACCCAGGCCAGCATGGGGACTCTCGGCTACCACGAATACAAGGATTCTGAACCTCTAATAATGATGTCAGAAGGTGGAATTGGTTCTCCATATTTACGAAATAAAACCTCTTTGTTTAAGAAATTAATGAAACTTGAACTTCTCGATACTTGACCTCTGGACTGATGGCAAAGACAAGGAGATTATTTTGCCACTACGTCACGGAAAAAGTTGTGTGATTATTTATGTATACGTGTATGTAAGTTTGCCGTTGCCGAGGTTGAGAGTTAAGGATGAGAAATAAATAATTGAAGGTTTTTTATTGGCCTTAATTAGTAAAACGGCAAGACCCCTTCTTAGAACCCTAGGTCCAAATGAAGTTCGTACTATAGCAAGAAATGTCGAGAAAATTTTTTGTTGAATATTTATCGATCTCCCATTTTAGCGAGCTACCATTTCGCTGAGTGCGTGTACCGCGCGATAAGGAATTTCATTCCAAAAACAAACTTCGTAATAGTAGGGGAGCTCGGGATGCTAAATTTTTAGTTACTCTAGCGCGGTGTCATGGCTACCTGTTGAATTTTGTCAATTACCTTAATGATCATGTCAAATGACATTTACATTTTTAGCAGTGTGGAGTTATTCGAACGCTGAATACTGTCACTTGAACATATGCAAGTGCATCAGATAATAATAGTATGGTCAATGTGTCACTTAATCAAACACGAGTATAGATATATAATAATAGTTATAAAGAAATTAATGCATCTCCGATGAAGGTAATATAACAAACAGGTCGCCTAGTAGCTAAATAATATATATGAGTATTTTTTTGAATTTTTTCCGACCCTCCTAACGAATGCCATGTTTAAATCATCCGGAAATTTAAACATGCACTTATTGACATTCCATAATATTTATAAAAAACCTTACTCAAACTTCAAAGCAGATAAAATAATACGGACTAGCCCGTACGTGCGACACTCTACAGGTTTGATATATAATAAAGGTGTTGAATAACATCCATGGTATCTCACTTATCACAAACTGATGCGCTTGACTAACTGCGCAAATTCTCCCCTCGTCTCCCTTACCATAAATTATTTGAACATACACCTACGTAATTTCGCGTCGGCGCCGAAGCAACATATTTATTATATTATAAAATGTGACACTCATCGCCTACGCATAATGAAGTGTGATACCTGAAGCCAACGTGCCGCAATACACACTTTGGTTAAGTTTTTATTTCAAACTGACTCAGAAAAGATGGAGGTTTCTTTGTTTATCGTTTTATTAAGATTACTTTGTTAATAATTAATGATATTTGACAATTCTTTTACGTTCGTTCTTCCTTAGGACTATTAAGATTCGTCCTAAATAAACAGTACGGAGTCGTCTCATAAAACATGCTTCCTTCGTCCAAAATAATAACAATAAAAAAGTATCTTCACGACCATGTCACCGAAAAGGTACCTAGGCAGAGGCACAACCAAGCCACCCACGACTAGCCGAAGACACTAAGTCTCACAGCGTGATATGTAGCAAGCCTATCGCCTACCGGTCACATATTCAATCACAGGCAATGTTATTTTTTTATTAATAAATAGAAAATATACATTTTCTATTGTTTTTGTTCCCCGACCCAGGAATGGAACCTAGGACCTCAAGAAGTCAAGTCTGACGCAGGACCGCTAGACCACAGAGGTGAATACAATATAAAAAAACATGTTTTTTATTATTCTAGTTCGACTTCGTCTTATTTCATACTAGCGGCCCGCCCCGGCTTAGCGCGGTTATGAACCTTCCTTCCTCTTTAATCATTTTTATAAACCTTCCTCTTTATCACTTTATCTATTAAAAGTAACCACATCAAAAATCGTTGCGTAGTTTTAACGATTTAAGCATACAAAGGGACATAGGGACAGAAGAAGCGACTTTGTTTAGTACTATGTATTATTTAGAATATTTATACCTATGCCTTCTTTAGCCCACTATTTTATATATGTTTATCTTATTTTTTGTATAGTTGTCAAAAAAGTTACGTATAATTAAATACTTGACATTAATAAACTATTTAAAACAATCATTCCCACCTGCCATCTCTGTTTGAATAAAAATACATATTATTATAAAAACACTCTTTATCAGCTTACATACATATACAGTGGCGTGGAACCACTTTTATAATATACTTTTTTTTTCTCTGAGAGCTGTACAAATAGAAGTAGTTGTGTACTGGAACCATATCCTATTCATTAGGAGTTCAATTTCCGACAGGGCAGACATTTGTGTGATGAACATTTAGATGTCTATATTTCCGGGTCCGGTTTTTTATTAAATTTATTCCAAAACCTATTTAATTATTTCAACACATTAGAATCGTTGACTAAACACAACAACAAATCCATAACACAAGCATATAATTTGCTTACTTCTGGGGTTAGATCAATTTGTGTAATTTTTCCAGGGATATTTTTGTTTATTGTTTAAACGTCTTTTAAAATAGACAGATACCATATGCTAAACACATAGCTACATATTATACACTAAACTTGTAGCTGACGTCAGAGGAATCTGCGTTAGAGGAGTACGTAAAAAGGTATATTACTTTTAAGTATTTCGTCTTTTATGAATAAATATTTATCATCTATCTCACAAAAGTTAATTTCATTTGCAGGATCTAGAAGAGGTATCTAGTTTATTTTATGTTCTGCATTGTGGTCGTTTTAACACACATAAAAATAATAAACAAACGTGACACTATAACGTGTAATTTGATGTAAAATAAAAAAAACTATTAAAACGTTTTTTCTTTAAATCGTTTTTTTCTTTTTTTAAATCGTTTTTCGCCTATGTGGTCTAGCGTTTCAGTAGTTAAACTTGACTGCATGAGGTTCCAGGTTCGAATCCCGGGTCGGGCAACAAAAGGAAATTGGGTTTTTCCAATTTTCTAATAAAAAAAATTTTGCTCGGGATAGGATATATGCCCGGTTGGCGATAGGCTTGTTACCTATTACACTGTGGGACTTAGTATCTTCGACTAGTCGTGGATACCCTGGTTGTGCCTCTGCCTAACTCTTCGGGGATACGGGGGTGAATATACTTTTTTTTTCTTTTAATATTATGTTAGCAATATATTTTATGTTGACTGTACTTTTAAAGTACTTAACGTTTGGACAAATAACGACTTCAATAAGGATGTGGGCGCTACTAACAGTTTTGATATATGGGAACAAAATATCGAGATGAACAAAGAACAAATCTGGAAAATAAATCAAATCAAACAAATATTATTTTATTGAAAGATAGCCCAGGTATTAAGCAGTTTATGATAATATCAACATTAAGTTCCTATCAAATTTGAAAGAGACTAAATCCATTGCATTTTATTTAATAACATATATTATGTACTATAAAGCTAGTTTTTTATATACCTCAACGACGTGGAAATTAAGTCTGTTTTTTGCAGTTTTACTATCGCTGTCCCTATTACCGTAATTAAACATACCACATACATTAAGAGCAGGTAACACTTTTCACACGATTTATAACATTTTGAATTTAAGTACAAAGAGTCAAGTATATGATTTTTGTAATAAAAAAATGGAAAACGTATTTAAAAAAATAAATACAACAAACAAACTTTATATGATTTATATATTTCAAATTAGGAAAACCAAAATTTGTTATGCCGAGTTGAGTTTTTAGAAAATGTTATCATTTTTAATAAAAATGGAAGCATTTTAATAAAGGTTTTACTTTTAGTTAGGACATCGACTGTTTATATTATATTTGAAAAAAAAATGTCTTTTTCCAAAAAAAAAAGTGCGACTTCCTATGAATTGTCCATTTCCTATGTAGAATATGTTATTTGTGTATGTGGCAAATGTGTGAATGTTGAGGCAAGCAAAATTTAATGACTTGTTATCAATAAGACCACTGGTAGAGTAGGTAGAGGTAAGTAGAGTGCCGTGCTAAACATCGTAATACACATTCCTCCACCTTATGACATTTTCCTGTTCTTGTCCAAGAAATAGAGTAGCCGGTAGACTTTAGGAGTAGGCCTAACATCCCGGTCATAGGATAACTACGCACCTGTAACATCTGTAGTGCCTGTAGACTATATTTGTGTCTAATCATCAAGAGAGTCCTGCTTATTCGCTAACTTCTCTCACCAAACAGTACATGTATTAAATAATGTCAGACATTTTCAAGTACAATTAATCAAATAAAAATTTTCAATAACTTTCAATACTTAACATCTGTACTACCTTTATATAATGTAGCTTAAAAAATATCTCAATAATGTCAGCTTTCAAACAAACAAAACCACGTCAGAATTGATATATCCATTCAAATGTTATGATGGGAGAGGTCATCATAGTGATCCGGTTTTTTTAACGCTTATAATAATCTTAAAGCAATAACGTCTTTCTGTGATCTGCCAGATTAAACCAAATCATAACTTTACCATGGCCAGTTACAACTGAACAAAACCACGTTAAATAACAAGTAACATAATAAAGTAATATCGTTTGACCCTTGCAAAGAGTTTGACAGCGACAAATCAAACATGGGGCGCAGTTGGTAAACTTGATTACTGGGACTCGTGATTTAGAGCGCCGTCGCACGTGACTCGAGCCGAGTTAATCTACTAAAGAAAGTCGCCACTTTAACTTTCGACTTGTCGCATTTCACCATTTGTTTTAAATGTTGTTATAAATTTAGTTAAATGTTTCCCTGTGTTGGTCCGGGCTCCTTTGAAGAATAGACCACCTGAAGAATAGACTACTATCTGCAAGGTAGCTCGTAAAAGGCGAGCATAGGTTTACCGTCACTAACACCCTGACATATGAGTAGGTGGCAGAGTTTCGCAGCGACTCGCCTGGATTTGTAGCACCGCCTTATCTATTCCTGCCGCCATAACGTCAGCACTTACCGTTGACGTGTTTCGGTTTGGAGGGTAAGGTAGCTGGTAAAATTACTTTTTCTTGAGGCCTAACATCCCGGCCTCAGGTTGGCGACTCACTATTACCACCTTTGGTGTCTCTAGGTGGCATGAATTTCTTACCATCATGAAATCCGTCTTGTTTGCCTTCCAATATCATAAAAAAATATTGCTGGTCATGTTACACCAATCCAAACACATAGTAAGTAACAATGCTTATGTCGAGGGCATTAGGCAACGATACCAATACATAGAAGTTCTTACATTCTTACCAGAACAATTTTAATAAGCACCTGTGACTCGGACGTGCAGGCATCCAAATGTTCATAACACAAACGCCTGCCCTCGTTGGGAATCGAACCTGAGCAACGTCTTGTTGGCTGACTGGTTTTTTGTGTGAAAAACAAAGATCACCGCATTTCCGAGTCTGGGTATTTATTCAACTTGTACTGGTATTTATTAACGCATTTCTAGGTATTAAATTCATACACTCATAATACAAACAAATGTTTTGCGTACTTTGGGGTTAGATGAATCTGTGTATTTTTTCTAGAACATTTATTTATACTAGTGGTCGCCCATTGGTCGAAATTCGACCATTACAAATTTTAATATCTTCTTGATAAGAACGCCATCTTCATTTCTCAAAAACAACTACTTTGTTTCCAAACTGTATCATCAATATATTTGTTTGTGTGTGTCAAATGCATGGTAGTACGTGTAATATTTTATTTTTGAATTAATGCACTTTATAAACATTATCATTAAAAAATATTAGCGTTCTGCACTTCTCCTACATATAAACTTTAAGTGTGCCAAATTTCATACTCCTCCGTCAGCGCAATTTTCGTAAAAAGGGGTTCAAATTTTTTGCTTTACGTATTTATATATAGATATTTTCTGTAATTTTTACCAGATAAATTTGCTTAGAATTGATTGCTCCTTATATCAATGTATTTTAAATATGATGTACAATTTAATAATAACTAAGTAATATTGTAAAATGAGGAAAAAAGTCAAGACCAAGTAGAATAGTAACTCACTGGATCTTCTTTATACAAAAAAATCATACCCTAAAAAAAGACCTTCCAGGCTTCATTCACGGTTTGACGTTTGAGCAATTTGACAGTGGAATGTCAACCTGGGTATCTTCGGGTTCTTATAATAGTCCACATTCGCATTGTATATCTGCTTTTTATCTGCAATTCTTTCCACATGACTGAATCAGCAAAGCATTAAATAAATAATATTAAAAAATGTCTTAAGTTCACTTTATACGTAGTTACATTATTTTCTAAGCAAGAGTTTACCAACTAATCCAAACGCGCAGCAGTTTATTGATATATGTACTTAAGACGTTCTCCGGTGGTTTGGCCTGACTCATTAGGAAAGAAGGAAACCCTCAAGGAATTAACTTCTTATGTATTGAATTAGGTGGCTCGAAAGGCGGATAAAACTAAGCCTAATTTAGTATACAGTACTGCAGATATCTGACTCTTTTAAAACACTTTGTATTTATTAGTTACTTGCCGACCCGGCGAACTTTATTCACTTAGTATTCCATACTCACTGTTACGAGTATGTCTGTAAATTCTAAACTATAATAATTTGAATATCCCTGGACAAGTCACACAAATGGAATCTAACCCCATAGTAAGCTAATTATAAGCTTGTGTTATGGGTGTTAGTCAACGATACAAAGACATAGAAATACTTAAATAGATACCAGAATAAATTAAATATACACCCAGACCCGGAAATGCAGACATCTAAATGTTCATCACACAAATACCTGCCCCAGTTGGGAATCGAACGCGATCCTCACGGTAAGCCGATGTAGTTAGGCGTGTATGCTAGTCACTCGACAAACGAGGTGCTATATAAAACTTGTGACTTGTTAACAATCTATTAAACATATATTACGATTAAAAACCCAATAAATTAAATCGGATTATGCGTAAGTAAATTACAACCCAATATAAACTTTGACTTTTACCCCTCTCCCACAGGAACCCCTTTAAAGAGCGGAAGAAAGAGCATCCTCTAGCTGTCCTCGGTACATAAAGTTCATACCAGACAAACTTACAAACGGTTTAGTAGATATGGCGTAAATAAGGATCGCGCTACAGATAGACAAATCAACAAGTTACAGGCAGACAAATCAACATACATACAGACACACAGACGGACAAAAAAATATTAAATATGTTCTGTGCTCCCTTTTTAGTCGCTTGCAACTTTTTTAAATATCGTTAATGTACAGAATTCACTACAGGTTATTCATACGTTGTTATAAGTAATTGATTATGTGTTACTTGTAAGTAATTTAAGTAAGTGATTTTTTTCAATTCGCGTTGGGAATTATTTCGAATTTTAAAATGTAGAGTAAAATAAATAAAGTTCGTACCTCAGATAAATCTTACATTGGTTCCCAAGAGTAATAAAGTTGATTCCTATTTCTCACAATACAGGCACTCAGGTAGATTAGTTCTCTCATACATACCCATTCATTACTTGGTGGCCTCAGTGGACAAATAGAAGCTATCACTATAATATTTAAACTGAACTAAATATACATATTTAATCTAACAAAGATATATGTCTGTACATTCAATGTACAAAAAAATACGCTTTGGACTCCGGGAGTGCTAGCAGTGAAAACTTTAATATTGATATTCTACCGTTTCAATCATGTCAGATATTAAATAAAAAACTTCATGTTCGTCTGGGCTCCTTTGCGGGTTGACCACCTACCTTCCTGCCAGGTAGCTCGTAAAAATGAAGCATGAGCTTACCTTCACTAGCACAGTGATATCTTACTAGGTGGTAGAGTTTCGCAGAGACTCGCCCGAATTGGTACCGCTGCCTTACATATTCCTGCTGACATAACGTCAATGTATTCAACGTGTTCCGATTCTGCTGCCAGTAGGTAGATTACTTTTGCTGGAGGCCTAACATCCCGGCCTCAGGTTAAGAACGTATCATCACCACATTTGGTGTCTCTAGGCGGCGTGAATTTCATACCATCAGGAAGTCCGTCTGCTTGTTTGCCTTCCAATCGTATTTAAAAATAACAAAGATGTTTTCAGAAATCGATTCGATTTCGACAAATTTTCGTAGTAGAACTATTCATATTTGAAATGCTAAATTAGCGCTATCATGCCGCTGAGCGCAACCAAATGCCATCTGTTATACTTATCTCCATTTTAACAGCAATATTGTTGTATTGTTTCTGTATTCACAAATTTTTAAATGTCGGTAGTTTGTATGATACAAAGCTTATGCGGTATTAAAGGCTTTCTAGACGGTTGTATACACGACTTCCAATAAAGATTACCTTGAGAAAAAATTTCCTTCCATTTTAAAAATACTTTTAAATTTGAATTAAATCGACGGGTGATACGGATACAAATAAATGTTTACAACCAGTGTTTACAATCGTCTAGAAATCGTATTAGTCTAGACTTCAGCGCGCACAGTTCACAATTTACATTTCTTATATCGAAATAAACATTCTCTGCATCTTGGCCCAATCCCAATCCTTGCTTCAGGATACAACTCACAATGAAAAATGGTAATTAAAAATGGTAGCGATTATTGGAGGTTTATATTTTTTTTCGAATAGAGATATTAATATATCTAATTTCACCATGCCTCAAAAATACCGCGAAATTACCTTTCGGTGAACTTATATTACCACACTTATTTGTTTTTCGTATTCTTTAAGGAAGGTAAATTTTTATTTAAACTAGATTTTAGATTCAGTTTTTTTTTATATTTTTGTCATGTGTGGCGAATTTCTCCGCTAGTGATAAAATTGTTTTCTTTCTTTCTCTCTTTTTTTATTAATTATTAATGCCTCTGTGGTCTAGCGGTCCGGCTGTTGGACTTGACTGCATGAGGTCCCGATTTCGAATCCCGGGTCGGCCAACAAAAAGAAAATTGGATTTTCCAATTTTGTAATTAAAAAAAATGTTGCTCGGGACTGGAAATGTGCCCGGTTGGCTATAAGCTTGCCACCTATCACATTGTGGGACTTAGTGTCTTCGGCTAGACGTAGGTTTCCTGGTTGTACCTCTGCCTACCTATGCGGGGATATGAGCGTGAAGATGTTTTTTTTTTCAATTCAGTTTATTAGTCTATAAATAGTCAAGATAACAATACTAATGGCAGGAATAGCGAAGGCGGTGCTACCAATCCGAGCGAATCGCTGCAAAACTCTCACACTTAGTCGTGTCTAACATTGTAATTAAAATTATAAATGTTTGACGTCACGGCAACCATCATGGTCACCATTCAATAGCGTTACTTAATGGTATTAAGAGATTTATTTACCTTCATTGTTGCAACAGAAAAAACTACGTCGTGAGACCTGTTTCACAGGTATTATAGATACTGTTGGAAATCGCCCGTACATACGGGCGGTGTCCATACCAAGCATTTCTGGAGCAATCCGTACGGTCATGATAGGCCCAAAAACGAAATAACGTCTTTGTCAACAAAGACTAAAAAGAGACGAGTTGGTCAAGTGGCAAGCGTACACGCCTAACTACACCCAACAACCGCGAGGCTCGGGTTCAATTCCTGACGGAGGCAGGCATTTGTGTGATGAACATTGAGATGTTTGCATTTTCCGGGTCCGAGTGTAAATATTATTTTCATATTTTAGGTGAATTAATGAAATTAGTCAATAAGTATTGATAAATAAATACAACTGCTGAAAATTACAAAGACGCACGCAGCACACGTATGTAATAGGCAGGCTATTACATAAGTGTGCTGCGTGCTTTGTTAATTATATTTGTACTAGCCGATCCAGCGCATTTTGTCTGGCCTGACATCACTACAATAATAAAAGTATCTTCACGCCCATATCCTCACATGGTAGGCAGAGGTACCAAGATCCCCATGACAAGCCGAAGATATTAAATCCCACAATGTGCTAGGTGGCAAGTCTCTCATCAAACGTTCACATACCCAATCCTGGGCAACGTTATTTTTATTTGAAAATTGAAAATAGACATATTCTACTTTTTATTGCCCGACACGGCAATCGAATACGGGACTTCAAGAAGACAAGTGACCTCTGACCGATAGACCACAGAGGTGATGACATTAACAACAGTTTGTTAAAGGTAAACATTAGTTGTGTTTCCTATTATCCCTCAAATTTTCCCAGTTTTTTTCTTCATAATATGAACCTTCTCTTTCCTATAGCTTACACACAAAAAGAACTAGCGAAGTTGGTCCACCTGTTCAGGCTTCATGCAATGACCAAGGGAAAATGGGGATTCTTTTATATGTATGTAGTATTAATCATAATATGAAAAAAAAATCGAAAATAAATATTTGTAATTCAGAAATATCTTAAATTTTAATTATTTAGCGAGAATATGAACGTTTTAGTATATTAGCAATTTATACCCTAACCAAATTTTCTTTTAAGCATTCGAATGATTAAATGTGCTAATTTTTTGTGCTAATGCAAATTTGATAGAAGTAGTTCCATCTCTGACCTATTATACAACGGGGGACAATTTGTTCCCTTTTTGTTGTAGGAAAGTCATAGACTTCTTTTATACTTTAAAACGTCACGGAAAAAGCTTATTTTTTGATAATGCCGTCACAGTAAACTAACTATCAAATCGAAGATTATAACGGTACGATTTTCGTGTATTTGTAAAACCAGGCTTATTCAAATTAATCTGAAATTAACTAAATAAAAAATAATAAGCAATAAGAAAGTATCAATAGTATGACATTTCCTTGTATTAAGGACAAATGTTTAATTACAGGTAAAACTATTATAATAGTATATACATAATAGTATAAAAGGATCAATAAATTCAGTCTAGTCATTATTCATTATTCGAGAAAAAAGATACATTTTTATTAGAAAGTTATTTATTTTACTGCAATTTTCGAAAACTACTTTGAGAAATAGTAAGTTTCTTTTATATTTTTGTTATTTGTTGAAAAACGTCAAATGTTCCTGTGTTGGTCTGGGATCCTTTGCAGAATAGACCATCTGCCTCCCTGCCAGGCAGCTCGTAAAAGGCGAGCATAGGCTTACCGTCACTAGCACCGTGACATCTGACTTGGTGGCAGAGATTCGCAGCGACCACAGCAGCGACTCGTCCGGATTGGTGCCACCACCTTACCTATTCCTGCCGCCATAACTTCAGTGCTTGCCGTTGACGTGTTCCGGTTCGGAGGATAAGGCAGCCGATAAATTTACTTTTGCTGGACATTGGACATGGACATGACAACATTCAGGCCCCATATTGTCAAGACACCATTACCACCCTCGGTGTCTCTGGGCTACGTGGATTTCTTACGATCTATTTCTATCGATTACGAAATCTGTCTGGTTGTTTACTTTTCAATACCATAAAAGTAAAAAAAATAAATGAAAAATAGATTTAGCATTGATGTAATTACGCTACCGCCACTACTAATATTTTTAACAGATTAAAAAAAGGAGGTTATTAATTCAATTACTACAATACAATTACTTAGCCATTAGTCTACCGATTTTAACGGTTCTTTTTTAGAACAATAGGTTAAACTATAGGTTACGACTTTGAGGTGGTCCCACATTAGTTTTATCATGTTTTGATTATTATTTGAAGTTTAAATTAAAATCCAATAGTTTTTGAGATATACTTAATAGTGCATACATTTTTCACTTATGTTATCGACCTCATTATAGATACAGTTTTTTGCTGTTTTACTGAACTTAATTATAACTATTACTTTCCATTAGATTAACCGCTTGCTCGTTTGCCACTTAATCTTCAATGAAGCCGTTGCGGAAACGCTGACATATACTAACTTAATTTTATTTCTGACACAAGTGCAATATTAATCCCAAAGTACCAAATTATTAATAACACTATTTATTTATTATATTAATTTTACTTTCTTATTAATAAACAAATACTAAGGTAAGAGTGAATTGTATGATGTTGTAGTTTGCATAGAGTAATAAAGCCCAGGTTGAAACTTGTATTCCTTTAATCTATGATTATTAATAAGTCGGTAAGGGCCGCTTGCAATTGGCTATTGGTGGGGGAGTCCATAAAGTGTATATATCTACAGTAATGGACGCGTCAAATATGGGAGACATTGTACCATGGTCAAATACCAGCATTTAACCGTGGTACAAGGTATTTTTAATCTCTAATTACCGGGGCGCGTTTGGGATATTCTGTCGATTTTTTTGTGTATTGTATTGAACGTAATTTTTCGAAACTTGATCAACCAAAATTTGCGGACTTGAGAAAAATTATTACCGATAAAAAAAAACATTCTTTTCATCAGCACACGTTCCAAAAAATACATGCATTTTAATGATTTTTTTACTGAAAATCTTTTTTTTTGTTTTTTATTAGAAGCTTATTTTTTAAATAGTGTATTTTTTTAATTTAGCTCGTCTGACAGCTCGAAATTATATCTACCTGTATGATTAAAATAGAGTAACAATTTGAAACAGAAATACCTTACAGAAAAAAGTATCTTCACGCCCATATCCCCGAAGAGGTAGGCAGAGGTACAACCAAGGCACCCACGACTAGCCGAAGACACTTAGTCCCACAATGTGATAGGTGGCAAACCTATCGCCAACCGGGCACATTTCCAATCCCGACCAACATTTTTTTTATTAGAAAATTGGAAAAATCCAATTTTCTTTTTGTTGGCCGTCCCGGGATTCGAACCCGGGACCTCATGCAGACAAGTCCAACACTCGGACCGCTAGACCACAGAGGCGAACACCTTACAGTAACTTTAAATATCAAAAATTTATTACGTTTTTAATCGATTGCTCTGTATCTTGAAAACTAGGTCTTTGAGGTTTTTACTTTTATTAGCATATTTTATATAATTTCATGATTTTTTTTTAGTTTTTTAGTTATTTGTTCTGGTTGATCATGTTTCCAAAAATCATATTGTATACTCATGCACATCAGATTAAATGACGGTTGCATTATTGTATACCAATAAGGACATGTTTACATTCTCTGACGATTTAAGCGTATCGTTCTGGAGTATAAGGATTAAAAAATCGTCTATGTCCTTTGTCCCTTACTGCAACCTGTCTGAACATTTCTTTATCATAGGAGCCATTTTTTTATATACACTACCAATATCTGATGCGTTCGCCTATGATCGACTGGTTGTAATTATTTTTTAGCTTTTAGGAGCTCGCACTGATGAAAAAAGATGGCCACATGAGCATTTTATTCTTCACTATCTAATCTACAGTTTCACTGCACATTAAGTTTCTTGGGCTCCGTATCATTATGATTCAACCTTATGTTAGAACCTAAAATTTTTTTTTCTCAAAACTGTCATTCCTGCGACCTTTGCTCTAGTGTTCACCATTTTCGTGTTCTGTGCTGAAGAGTAGCTGCCCTAAGGAATCTGGTAGATTTACAAGGTAGCCTAAGAGACCCACTGACAGTGTCACTGTGTGAATGTCACTGATTACATTTTATGTTATGAGATCATCTTTTGTCATCAAACGAGCCTTCACTATCTTGTAACATGACATGATGCTTAAAGAAAATGTTTTCCTTTTCAGTTAATATCATTCATAAGGTAAAAAAAAGACAAAGTAAAATGAAGGTTGTAATAGTGGCATGTTTATTTGCTATGGTTTTATGCTACGATGACATTGACGATAACTATGACTACACACACTTAAAGGATAACCCTGAGGAGATGGAGCATTTCATGAACTGCTTTCTTGATGAAGAACCTTGCATGAATCCTGTGGCCAGATCCATCAGACGTGAGTTTTGCTGTCACTTGTAATTGTCCTGTTTCGCAGTCCACTTTACAGCGTAGTAAGAAGTCACTGTGCTGGTGTTTTAAACACATGTAGATAATACAATTTACTTCAGAATTTTAGTAGTTATAGCCCCGATGACACTTAAATAGCGAAACCGATTGGCTGAAATATGATCTTAAAAAATATATCGTGAAAGTACATGTGAAATTAATAAATTAAGTAATATACTCGTAAATTACCTGACTTATATGCTGAAGATCCAATTGACAATTGACTTATCTACTTTTCACGATGTACCATCAGTGCTTGTTACTGTCTTGGTAGTGTCTTGACGATAATTTGGCCAGTAATTTGCTCATGCAAGAGACTCAACACCCGGACCTCAGCGCGGAAATGCACTATTATTACCTATGTTACACGCAACGTGTAGTTTTTATCACCAAAAAATGTGTCTATTTTTTCAGTTCCCAATATTATAACTTTTTTTTTTAAATTTGAATTAGCGTTTGTCTTATTTAAGTTTTTGAAATAAATAAAATAAATATACCTGGACAAATTACAAAGATTGATCTAACCTCAAATTAAGCAAATTATGTGCTAGTGTTTTAGGTATTATTTAGCGATACTAATACATAGAATCAGAATCAGAATAAAAAAAAACTTTATTCACTTGAACCATACATGTGGTATTTGTATGCTTCGACATTTTTTTAAACACACAATACTTACTTAGGTACTAGAACAAATTTAATAAACACTGAAACCCGAAAATACAGATATCACACAAGTGCCTGCCCCTGTCGGTAATCAAACCCTGTTAGTCGGTGGCGTTAGGCATGTGTGATAACCCTTCGACCAACGAGGCGGTCTATTGTAATTTTGTTGCTTATACACCACATTTTTACTGTTTTAATATATGTGTATACTACTTATGCTCCGCGATTTTTCTAGTGTATAAAGTTTTTTTGTCCCTTAAAAATTCAAAGATGTTCAGAAACTTTCACGTTGAAGCTATCGTTGCTTAATAAAAAAAACATTTTTCAATAGCATATATTGCTAATAAAAAAAATTAATTTGTTTCAGCTCACATTGAAGAAGTTTTTGAAAATAAATGCCTGAAATGTAGTGATTTGCAAAAACGTGATAGCCTTTTGTTCTTAGCTGCTGTGAAAGAAGTATTTCCAAATAAATATGAAGCCTTGAAAACTAAATATGGTAGAGCAAAAGTTGAAGGTTACACTGAAGCAATATTATTGAAATAATTTTTTGTTTGTTTTCGTTTTTCAAAGGTTCTATGTAAAGTCTGTATCGTATGTAAAAGTTGGGCCATTTTAATAAAATATATTGGAATTTCTGAAAAACAAGTTTTTGTCAATTTGAATTTAATTTTTACCAGAATCCAAATTTTAAACCATTCTAACTTCGAACTGACTAAAATATTCTAAGTTTACATGTGGACTAAATGACCGATTAAAAGATCAGTCATTAAGTCTACATTTTATTTACGAAATTGTGACTAAATGATAGATTACAATATATCAATTGACGTATCTGACGTCCGCTCTCAGAAAGGTCAGTTGTCTTCTAATCAATAATTAAGTCGACATTTGTGTTACATACCTATTTGTTAATTAGGGATAGTTTAATCTAACTTGATGTTTCTGAGTGCGGGGCCGTAAGTCAGAAGTCTAAGTGAACATTTACATACATAGCTATTTTTATTTTAACAGTAATAATCTTTTTCTACAAAATTCTAAAATTTTTCTAGGTTCAAATCCTATCTGGGGCGTTTTTTTTTTTTCTTTCTTTAAAGTGTATAGAAATTTATATATACACTTCGTGTGAAGAAAATGCAGATTAAATAAATCTCTATAAAGTTGATAGTTTAACTTATTATTAAACTTAACCTACAATTGTGAAAGCGGTTCTAAAAATATTGTACGGGGTAAGGTGTGTCATTTGCTTGCTGTACCAATAAAGTTGGTATTTAATTCATATTGAAGTTACAATAAGTAAATGAGTATCGTTTCGTTACTACAATTAAGGTTTTACATAAATCATAACTTTATGGTAAATAAATAGAAATTAGTCGCCTTTGTGGTCTAGCGGTCCGGGTGTTGGACTTGACTGCATGAGGTCCCGGGTTCGAATCCCGGGTCGGCCAACAAAAAGAAAATTGGATTTTTCCAATTTTCTAATAAAAAAAAATGTTGGTCGGGATTGGAATTGTGCCCGGTTGGCGATAGGCTTGCCACCTATCACATTGTGGGACTTAGTATCTTCGGCTAGTCGTGGGTGCCTTGGTTGTACCTCTGCCTACCTCTTCGGGGATAAGGGCGTGAAGATACTTTTTTTAAATAGAAATTAGTTTAAGTATCAAAATATTTGTTCACCATAATGTGATAGCAAGTGCTATTGTAGTTGAAAATTCTGTCAATATACTTGAGACATAAATGAGTATTCAGCCAAGCAATAATAATAATAAAAAATAATAAATATCCCAGGACAAATCACAAATTGAATCTAAACCCAAAGTAAGCAAATTATATGCTTGTGTTATGGGTGTTAGTCAACGATTGCAATACATAGAAATACTTAAATAGATACAAGAATAAATTTAATTAACATCCAGACCCGGAAATGTAGAAATCTAAATGTTCTTCACTCAAACTACTGCCCCCATCGGCAATCGAACCTGAGCCTCGTGGTTGGTCGATGTAGTTAGGCGTATACGCTAGCCACTCGACCAACGAGGTTTTATTTCAATGCTAAATATTATTGTCGTAAATAAATCAAAAGATGTTTGACAATAATGTTTAAAATAGAATAGTCAAAGTCTAATTTCAAACAAATAACTCCTACCAGTTGTCCCAAAAGTAACAAAATAAATCCATTATTTCGATACTCTCAGAAAGATTAGTTGCCCGGAATCTGAACTCATCTATCACGTAACCATCTTGAGAATTACAAGTTTGTTCGGGAACCCCGGATATTTTTTTGTGAAAGTTATCTTTACTATTTACATAGACTTATAAACTAAATTGAAGTACGTAATATATTCAAAACATTCGGAAAAATATTTGAATACTAGCACGATCCACACATATTTTTTTAAACTCTTCGGTTTTTAATCTTAAGTGTATAATGAAAAAAAATTTTACCCCCGTATCGGAAAGCAGAGATTCAACCAGGTCATACACGACTAGCCGAAAATACTAAATCTAACAATATGTCAGCAAACCCATTTTTTTTATCTTGGGGAAATCCATTATGGATACCCGCCACTTTCGGGGGAAGCGGCAGGTTATGTCAGACTCCTACTGACTAAAACCCCACGGCGTCTTCCCCCTCGCCAGGTACCGGGGCTGTGGGGACGCTTTGGCACACTTCCACTACCCCGGCGGCGCTGGATCCGAAGATCCCCTTCTAGCAGCCCCACTCATCAGGGGCCGCTTACCGTCTGAAGTAGTGCATGGTGACACAGCGTGC
>NJDC01005841.1:0-11620 GCA_002245475.1 Calephelis virginiensis | reverse complement strand
AGAGGGGTACTGAGGAGCGACCTCCCTGGTCCGTATTGGTTTCACCGGGGTCCCAGCTCAACCCCAGTTACTCAGCCCCCCGCCACGACAAGGCTCAGACCCTCGGGAGGGATGTCGGCAAACCCATCGCCAACCAGGTCCAAACCTGAACAACAGGACCGTTAGACAACTGGCTTTGACTTTTTGTGAAATTCTACTAAGTTTGAATGTGGTTTAGGAATGTAAATACTACATCTACCCTGTGCATAATAATATAAAAGTGGAAAACTTCAGTTATAATAATTTTAAAATTTATGTGATGACCAAATCAGTAGACTAATTTCATAATGTTAAATTAACACCGACCTCAATAAAAATATAGACTATATTAAGCTAAGGTTTAAGTTGATATTGTAGTTTTAAATACACTGTAATACAAAGCTCAATGCCTACTTAAACCATGGACTACTTTTGTTTCTGTTTATTAATAAGACAGTGAAAGTTGCAATCATATGTGGCGAAATTAAAATTTGGGATCTTAAAACTCTATCTTGACAATGGTGGCAATTCTACTGTTCACAAACAAAACTAATTTTAGATACATGTTATCTCTTTCAAATATAACAAAAACAATAGAGATGAAACGTTTTAGACAAGTCAGATTAGTCCGAACATGTCAAATTGTAATGTTTCTAATCAACGTTTTCCGAGTGTTAGATTAAACGTCCATAGAAATGACGTATATGGTCTAATTTGACAGCACTAAAAGTGTTTTGTCTCTTTCTGTTACTTTCGTTAAAAGAAGACAGCAATAACTTAAAATTAGTTAAGTGAGCGCGCAACAAAATTACCACAAATGTAATGCTTTGGTTTGGTAATGGTACTGACGTTTTTGAAGAGGGTTGCCCTTGCAATCAGTTGGTGATGTTGCTGCAGTGTTACCAATCCTTTAGTCTTAGTTTAATGTCCACGATACAAAACTGCTACTGCAGTAATTATATAATAGTCTCATTACCTTCGAAATTCGTAAAAAACGGTAGAGTAGTTTCGTTGAAAAGATTTTCATTCAAAATACAAATTTAATAGAAACATATTTCGTTCAAGGTAAAACGTTGGTCTACTGGCACTGGAATAATTGCTATTGCAAATGAAGCTCTAAATAGAAGTATGGATGTGCCACGTGTTGTTTTTTTTTTATGACATTGGAAGGCAAACAAGCAGACGGATTTCCTGATAGTAAGAAATTCTCGCCGCCTAGATACACCAAAGGTGGTTATGGTGCGTTGCCAACCAGAGGCCGGGACGTTAGGCCTCGAGCAAAAAACAGTTTACCGGCTACCTTACCCTCCGAACCGGAACACGTCATGACATTATGGCAGCAGGAATAGGTAAGGAGGTGGTACCAATCCGGGTGATTCGCTGCGAAACTCTACCACCTAGTCAGATGTCACGGTGCTAGTGACGGCAAGCCTATGCTCGCTTTTTACGAGCTGCCTGGCACAGGAAGGCAGATGGTCTATTCTACAAAGGAGCCCGGACCAACACGGGGACCAGGCTTCTTTGAAAAATAGATCTGCTTTCCTGCTAGGCAGCTCGTAAAATGCGTGCATAGGCTTACCATGACATTTGACTAGGTGATAGAGTTTCGTAGCGACTCGCCCAGATTGGTACCACCGTTTTACTTATTCCTGCCGCCATAACGCCAGTGCTTGCCGTCAACGTGTTCCGGTTCGGAGGATGAGATAGCCAGTAAACTTACATTTGCTCAATACCTAACATCTTGGGATCAGGTTGGCAACGCACCATTACCACCTTTGATAACAATGACTTTTTCGAAAATCGATTCGATTTCGACAAATGTTCGTAATAGAGCTATTCATATTTGCAATGCTAAATTAGCACTATCACGACGCTGAGCGCAACCAAATGTCATATGTTTTGCTTATCTCCATTTTAACAGCAATATTGCTGTTTTGTTGTATTGTTTCTGTATTCGCAAATTTTAAATGTTGCTATTTAGTATGATATAAAGCTGATGTGGTATTAAAGGCTTTCTAGACAGATGTATAAACGCCTTCCCATAAAGACTACCTTGGAGGAAACTTTGCTGCTATCTTTCAATTATTATAAAATTTGAATAAAACTGACGTTCATACAGACGCAAACCAATCACAACCACTACAAGGCCCAACCTCAATCCTAGCTTTAGGATACAACTCAAAATTAAAAGTGGTATTGATTATTGGCAGCGTTCTTTATATTAATACGTGATGCCAAAACTTTGGACCTCTTTTTAGAAAATTCTGCGGACGCAGGAGCATAAAATTTGGCACACTTAGAGTTTATGTGTAGGAGAAGTGCAGAACGCTAATATTTTTCAATAATAATGCTTATAAAGTACATTGAATCGATAAATAAAACATTACCCACACTAGCATGCATTTGACACACACCAACAAATATATTGATGATGACGTTAAAAGACCACAGATGGCGCACCATACAGTTTGGAAAGTTGGTCTTGAGAAATAAGGTGGCGTTCTTATCAACAAGATATTAAAATTTAATATGTTCGAATTTCGACCAACCGGCGACCACTCGTTAATAATTATTATATACCTAATTTTACTACGCCGCAATAAACATTGAGATATTTTCCTTTGACGCACACATGTCACTACACTATTGCTTTTTGTATATTTTTAGTATTTCCATTCTTGTTGAAATTGATTTCAGTGTTTTAAGAATAGTTATATTTTGTTTTCATAAGTATAGAACTAATAAAATAAATACAGACAGTGGCGTAGCATGGACTAATACTCGTATATTCGTGGTCAAAGTCGCATCGGCGACTGTCGAGGCCCCTTTCTGTTCGTTCCCAAAAGCTGCCCAAAAAATCTTATTCTTGTATTATTACACAGTTGTCTTACAAGACATGATTTGATTTGATTGAATTTGATTCAGTATTGACGTAGTATTGGACGACATTCAACTCGTTGGACTGATGATCTGGTCAAAGTAGCGGGGAGTCACTGGATACAAGCGGCCGGTGACCGTCACTTGCGGCGCTCTTTGGGGGGAGGTCTATGTCCTCCGACTGATGATAATGATGATGATGAATTTGATTTTTCAGGCTCTTATTTCATTTTAAAATAAACAGAGATTTAAATCAGGTAGTGCGAGGCCCCTTTAGGTGCGAGGCCGAGGGCGAAGTGGGTCTGGCTACGCCACTGCTGACAAAAATATCTTTCAATGACACTGATATGGTGATATTCACCATACCATATTGATATTTTCTATCGTCGGCACTTGGTAAAACTTCTAAATATTCATATTTTTAAATGAAGAAACACTTGTACTGTTTTACGTATTGTTTTATAAATATCCTATTGAGTATATAATAATAAACTTAAACTGAGTTTAAGTTTTAGCACTGATGACGTTGTTATAAGGGAAACCGGTAAGGTATTTATAATATAATAAATTATAAGTGATACGTAAAACAGTACAAGTGTTTCTTCATTTAAAAATATGAATACTTCTACAGTAAATACAGTACATTCTACAGTAATTTAGTTAGTAAGCACATTTTCCCTCGTGTTTTTCTGAGTCCTCTATGTACGTCAGACCATCTTCTGCCCTGTCTGGCAACTCGTAAGAAGCGAGCAAAGGTGTAATTAACAAAACCAATGATCGTTGAATGCTGTGCAGCACCTTGCTAGGACAGAAATCCTCCACCTGACCTACTCCGGTTGCCATATCGACAACGTCACGTTCCTCCTGCCACGCAACGATTCATTTATAACATATACGGTATCTATACGCTGCGGTTATCTCTAACCATCAGGGGAGCCCCGTGTTTGTTCGCTGTCTTTCGCTATAAAAATATAGGATAGTTTTTTGTTTTTTTTTTTACGCAAAAATAGGACGTTTAAATTAACAAAATACGACGTTTTATTTGGAGTAGGGCTTCTTCAAGGAACTCCACAACGATGGAAGAACTGTACAGCCCATTAGTTAAAAACCAAAAACAAAATTTGTCAAATATATATATATAAATGAAGAATCAGGGGGCTGATTCCTTACCTTTTCAATAATGATCGCTGGATAAATAGTACATCAAATAGCTGTCAAATGACATGTTTTATATTTGCCATCTCCTGTGACTAAAAGAAATATAATGGAAATAGCAAATTCAAAACACGTCATTTGACAGCTATTTGGTGTACATTACCCAGTGATCATCACTAAAAATATACAGAATAGCCCCGCAGTTATATTTGAGTTTTCAAGTAGCGAGGCATTATCCGAACAAAAAAATAAAATGAACACTTATAAATACAAGTGTTTTTATGGCAAAATTTTGTTTTGTAAAAACACAAAAAGTGTTATTTTTTTAACTATTTATTAATCATATTAAATGTGTCTTTATTCGTTCTAAATACACAGGTTTAAAAATTTTAGTGTAACTTATAAAAATCGGTTATAAATTTTGTTAACATTTTTCGATAATGTCACGACACTATTTATGAACTAGATGTTGCCTGCAGACCCGTTGTGCGGTCGGGATTAAAAGCAGCCTATATGTTAATCCAGGTCGCAATACATCTGTGTTCCAAATTTCAGACAACTCCTTTCAGTCATTCGGGAGTGAAATAGTAACAAATAACCATAGATACATACTCACAAACTTTCGCATTTATAGTATTAGTAGGATTGCAAAAAAACTAACAACATTGCTAATGCCAATTTTGTCTCTGAAATTAAAAACAGGCTATAGTAATGCAAAAATTAGAAACAAGGTAAACTTATGAAATAGTTGATATTGTAAATAAATAATTAGATATCCCTGGACAAGTTACACAAATTGAATCTAACTCCAAAGTAAGCAAATTATAAAATAAAACTAATACATAGAAGTACTTAAATACATACCAGAATAAATTTAATAAACACCCAGACTTGGAAATCCAGACATCTAACGGCCGGTCTCAATAAGCTACTTACATTTAAACGCCGGTAGCAACCCCTGGTTATAAGCAAATTACATGCGTGTGTTATAGGTGCTAGTCAACGATTCTATATATAGAAATTCTTAAATATATACCAGAATTGAAATGAACACCAATACCCTGATATGTAGACATCTAAATGTTTGTCATACAAATGCTGCCCACGTCGGGAATCGAGCCCGAGGCTCGCGGTTGGTCGCTGTAGTTAGGCATGTACGCTAACCACTCGAACAACGTGGCGGTCTAGTCAAGGTCAAGAGGCGGCGATAGTAACAGTATTCTCAGACATTTAAGTAGAAAATTATTTGTTTGAACACTAGTTCATATAGAGAATATTTACGAGAGTGTACAGTAGTACTATTCAAATTATGCGTTTCGCCTATATTCGTCAAGCTTCGGAAATCCGAACGTATTTTAAAGTACATTACAAGATAAATGTCGTCAGTTTTATTACAGTCCTTAAATTTATTGACTTCTAAACTAACGTGTAATAGGGCTATTACAAGATAGGTTTCGTCAGTTTTATTACAGTCCTTGAATTGATTGACTTATAAACTAACGTGTAACAGGGCCGTTACAAGATAGGTTTCGTCAGTTTTATTACAGTCTTTGAATTGATTTATTTATAAGCTAACGTGTAACAGGGCCATTACAAGATAAATGTCATCAGTTTTATTACAGTCCTTAAATTTATTGACTTCTAAACTAACGTGTAATAGGGCTATTACAAGATAGGTTTCGTCAGTTTTATTACAGTCCTTGAATTGATTGACTTATAAACTAACGTGTAACAGGGCCATTACAAGAAAGGTTTTGCTTTAAGTTTTACCAGTCATTGGATTGACTAATGGATAACCTTGAGTGTAAGGCGATACCTTATTGACATTATCCATGTATTTTGTAAACCATCATTCAAACGTATTTTTAGTAAGATAAAATAGACATCAAACTCCATCGTGTAGTGGTCAGTTTACAGTCTGTGGAAATCACTAACGATAGCTAGTCCAATTAGTTCGTGTCTAACATTGTCACATTGTAAAATAAAGATTTGATATTAATTATATACTACCTATTACTTATATTTGCTTTTTACTAATAGGTTTGAAGTCACTGTGAAGCCTTAAGCTTTACAGCCATTTAAAGCATAATAATCGGACCAAATTATGCAAATAATAGTTACTGAGAAATTCGATAGGGTTTTATATTTGTATGTACATAACCGGTTATTGTTCTTTACTATCTTGCGTATCAATAGTTAGTTGACCACGACTGTATGTGCCAATTTTCACTTGAAAATTATTTTTGTTTCTGCGTAAAAGAAAAAAAAAACGCATTTTTAGGTATATCGCGGAGCGCAACCACCCTAAATCATAGAAATTACCATGAATGTATCATAATACATCCATATTATTTTTTAAAAGATAAATTCGCAAAGTGTCTTTAATGCAACCTTATATCTTAGATTGACTCGACTATTAGACAAACTGCTATTAATGTCAAGCGATACGAAGTTCGTACATAAGTGCATACGTATGTAATTGTCAGGATTGGTGTATGTAATTTTTAGTAGTTGTACTTTTTTATTAATTAGCTTTTCAGCCGCGGCTTCGCCCTGTTGGTATGGGAAAATTTAATAGGGTAAAAATTATTTTATAACCCAAATCAGCTCATACCCTGTCCGTGTACCAAACTTCATCAAAATCCGTTCAGTAGTTTCTTCGAGATTGACGGGCAAACATCCAAACAAAGAAAGCTTCTCAGTTATATTAGTGTGAAAATTAACATATTTCTATGTAATAAAAAAAGACTACATTAATTTGGTTATAATAACGATATTTTATTGAAGTCCCTTATTTATTTCGTCTCTTTATTGACAAAGTTATTTTGTTTTTAGGCCTATAACTACGTGGATTGCTCCCGAAGTGCTTTGTACGGACACTGCCCGTATGTACGGGTGATTAGTAACAGTCTCTGTAATAACTGTGAAACAAGTCTCATGAATTAGTTTCTCTGTTACAACAATAAAGGTAAATAGATTTGTTGATACCATTAAGTACTGTTATTGAAGAGTGACCATGGTTGTTGCCGTGACGTTTAAAATTCATTATTTCAATTATCCGAGTTTTTTTATGTTCGTACACTGTTTTATCAGAGGTTTCTGAACCGATTTACATAATTCTTTTATTGGAATAGTTTCGGATTGGTCAAAAATTGATTCAGGTAGGTAGACTAGTTTTTGTTTTATGAGCATTTTTACCTATTTTTATTAAATTTAATTATATCAGCAATAAACTAAAAAGTATCAATTAAAAATAATTTCGCTAATTAAAACCGACTTCAAAACTTAAAAGTAAGAAATAAAATGTAATATTAGCTATATACTACCTACTACTTATATGTGATTTTTATTAATAGATTTAAAGTCGATGTCAATCCAATTTAATACTTACAATATAATTATTAGTTTAAGGCTTCGCAGCGACTTCAAATCTATTAGTAAAAAGCACATATAAGTAATAGGTAGTATATAATTAATGTTAAATTTTATTTCTTACTTTTAAGTTTTGAAGTCGGTTTTAGTTAACGAAATTATTTTTATTTGATACTTTTTAGTTTATTGCTGATATGATTAAATTTAATAAAAATAGGTAAACATAGGTAAAAATGCTAATAAAATAAAAACTAGTCTACCTACCTGAATCAATTCTTGAGTTACAATTTTTTATTATTTTTTTTATTATATTTTCGTCAAATACAAAAAAGTACTAATTCAAAATTGGTGACTTTTTATTTTTAAGTTCACTAATGATATTAAGTTTTCACCCAAAGTGCAATTTTTTTTGCACTAAATTTATTTTGACTCGACTATAAGGTAAAAATTAAAAAAGTATTGCTTTTCCTGTTTTCCTGCAATTTTTCCCAGTTTTTCCCTTCATATGAACCTCCTCCAGCCTGAAGTCAACAAAAAAAAATTAAAATCGGACCATCCGTTCACCATCGATACTATAACCAAGGGGAAATGGGGATTCAAATATAAACAACGGTGTAATAATATTTAATTTCGTTAATCACTCAAAATGAAAAAAAAAATCGAAAATAAATATTAACTACCGATCCACGGAAACCAAACATATCTTAGATTTGAATTATCTATTCGAAATATGAATGTTTTTATATACTACTAGCTGTATGCAAAAACTTGAAAATATGTTGTTTGTCCTAGTTTTGTCGCAGTTTTTCCTTTTTTTGTGTTTTAAACCTATCCTGGACTTTCAGAAATAATTCAAAGCCAGCGAATTAGCGAAATCAGTTAAGTTGTTCTCGAGTTTTAGCAAGACTAATGAACAGCAACTGATTTTTTTATATAAGAGATCAATTCACCTATGAATGGGCAAAAAGGCAACTGGTGTGTTTTTGCTACTTTTATCTTCTTTATGTAAAAATAATTCGGGTTTTCCTTCCTGACGCTATAACTCCAGAACTCACGAACCGATTTCCACGTTTTTGGATTTATTGGAAAGGTGTCGGGCTACGTGAGGTTCGTAGCATCAGGAATCGTATTTTTCCTGAACAAAATTCAGGAAAAATTTCAACATAATAGCAGGAAAACAGAATGGATAAACGAAGTTCGCCGGGTTTGCTAGTGTTAATATAAATTTGATAGATGTAGTTATATCTCTCTCCACTTAGACAACGAGAGGGTTTAATTTGTTATGGAAAAAAACTTTTTTTGATAAAGCCGTCACAGTAACTAAGTAAAAGCCGTAACTTTTAAATCAACGATTAGCACGGTACGGTTTTCATGTGTTTGTAAAACCAGTCTTATTCAAATTAATCTGAAATTAAATAGTTACAAAATAATTGGTAATTGGAAAGTATTAATAATTGGATGCCATTTCCTTGTTTTAAGGACAAATATTTAATTGCAGGTAAAACTATTGTATAAAAGGATCAATAAATACAGTCGAATCATTATTCGAAAAAGAAAATACATTTGTACTTGTAACTTATTTACTTTAGTGGAATTTCTATCAACTACATTGGGAAATAGTAAGTTACGTTAATATTTTGTTATTATTTTTTGTTTTTTATGTTATTGGAAGGCAAACATGCAGACGGATTTCCTGACGGTAAGAAATTCACGCCACCTAGAGACACTAAGGTGCGTTGCCAACCTGAGGCCGGGATGTTAGGCCTCGAGCGTAAGTAAGTTTTCCGTCAGCCTTACCCTCCAAACCGGAATACGTCATAACGTTATGGCGGCAGGAATAGGTAAGGCGGTGGTACCAAACTCTACCACCTAGTCAGATGTCACGGTTGACGTTCATCCCATGCTCGCCTTTTACGAGCTGCCTGGCAGGAAGGCAGATGGTCTGTTCTGCAGAAGAGTCCGGACCAACACGGGGATAATTATTGTTTATTGTATATTATCAAATATTGTCTTGAGAAATATATTTAGAAACTCTATTCAGCCTACATTAAATGTGTACTTTGGAGCATTGATATACCACTGCTACTACAATTTTAACCGATTCAAAAAAAGAAAGTTCTCAATTGGAGTGTATGTTTTATTTTTTTGTACGTTTGTAACAATACTACTCAACCAATAGTATGCCGATTTTAATGGTTCTTTTTTAGAATAATAGGTCATGACTTCACCTGGAAATTATAACCTATTAGTCCCGTATTAATTTTGTCACGTTTTAATTATAACTCAAAATCTAATAGTTTTTGAGATATACTTGATAGAACATAAATTTTTCACTTATCTTGACGACCTCATTATAGATATTACTTTCAATTAAGATTAACCGCTTGCTCGTTTGTCATTTATTCCTTAAAAAAGCCACCGCGTAAACGCAGACAGACTTAATTCTATGACCGCCTCGTTGGTTGAGTGGCTAGCGTACACGCCTAACTACATCGACCAACCGCGAGGCTTGGGATCGATTCCCAATGGGGGCAGGCATTTGTGTGATGAATATTTAGATGTCTGCATTACCAGGTCTGGGTGTTTATTAAATATATTCTGGTATCTATTTAAGTATGTCAATGTATTAGTGTCGTTGTCTAACACCCATGACACAAGCATATTTACTATGTTCACGCCCATATCCCCGAAGACGTAGGCAGAGGCACAATGAGGGCACCCACGACTAGCCGAAGACACTAAGTCCCACAATGTGATAGGTGGCAAGCCTATCGCCAACCAGGCACATATCCAATCCCGAGCAACATTTTCTTAATAGAAAATTGGAAAACCCAAATTTTCTTTTGCTGCCCTACCCGGGATTCGAATCCGTGATCTTATACAGTCAAGTCGAATAAACCAAGTCGAACGAATCAAGTCAAGTTATTATTATTACTAAAACAAATGTAATAATAATCCCAAAACACCAAATCACAAATTACTTATAACACTATTTATATTTATTTTATTCAATATACTGTCTTATTAATAAATAAATACTAAGGTAAGTCATATTGATATTGTGGTCTGCATTATCACCACATAGTAAAAAACCAAGTCGCTTCCTCTGTCCCTATGTCACTTTGTATGCTTAAATCTTTAAAACTTCTCCACGGATTTTGATGCGGTTTTTTTTAATAAATAAAATGATTAAACAGGTTTACATCTATATTTCATAACCGTGCTAATCCGGGGCGAGCCGCTGGTAGAGTAATAAAGACGAGGTTGAAACTTGTATTCCTTTAATCTATGGTTACTAATAAGACGGTAAGGGCCGCTGGTACTTGTCTGTTGGTAGGGGAGTCCATAAAATGTATGCAGACCTTTTACCATGGTTAAACACCGGCATCACCACATAGTATAACACAAAGTCGCTTCCTCTGTCCCTTTGCTTAAATCTTTAAAATTACGAAATGGATTTTGATGCGGTTTTTTTAAATAGATAAAGTGATTGAATTACAAGGTTTATGTGTATATTTTATACCCGTGCGAAGCCAGGGTGGGCAGCTAGTTATGTAATAAATCTCTATTCTCAAGTGCACCTGTAGTTTTTTGTGTAATTTTTTTAGCTTGTAAATAAAGGAATTTTTTCGATACTTTATCAACCAAAATTTTAGACGAACAATTATCGATAAAAAAATGAAAAAAACTTTTATTAAAAAAAGTATAAAAGTATCTTCACACTCATATCCCCGATGTGGTAGGGAGAGGCATAACCAGGGCACCTATAACTAGCCGAAGATACTAAGTCCCACCATGTGATACGTGGCAAGCCTATCGTCATCGGGCGCATATGTTCTGTTCTGTGCTAAACGATAGCTGGCCCTAAGAAATCTGGTAGATTTGCCCATGTAGTCTAAGAGCCCGCCACAAAATAGTGAGCAGTGATATTTTTATGAGTTTATCTCTTACCATCAAGAGGGCTTTCAGATAGCAATATTTTAAATTAAATGTTTTACTTTTCAGTTTTCATCACTGACAGGATAAAAAATAAGACAAAGTAAAATGAAGGTTGTAATACTGACATGTTTATTTGCTGTGGTTTTATGCTACGATGATATTGACGATAACTATGACTACGAACACTTGAAGGATAATCCTGTGGAGCTGGAGCATTTCGTGAACTGCTTTCTAGATGAAGAACCTTGCATGAACCCTG